>CAKNYM010036656.1:10804-27624 GCA_932195095.1 Andricus curvator | reverse complement strand
AAAAAAATCAATTTGACCTTGAAATGACCGTGAAGGTCATGGTCAAGATCAAAATAAAGGTCACCATTGAATTCCTTGTTGAAATTTCCTTCAAGAATGACCTTGACCGCCCTGAAGAATATCTTACCTGAGGAAATATTTAGCCGTCCCGGGACTTTTTGGACACCCGGTATGTAGTAATATACATGTCGAAAACCATGTAATATACGTGATGTATTATACGTACCCATCCCTGCTGTCAGCGTCCTGCATTTGAGCGTTTCAAATATGGTCACTTTATCGATGACATTCCCCGTGTGTTTCACACAGCCTCCTGTCCTGTCTCCGAGAGTTCAAAATGCCATGTGTTGAAAACGGCCATGCGGCGGCGCTAGTAGTAACTTTGTTCGTGTTGTTTTGACGGTTATATGGCTTCCGTCATGTAGAGTCGTTACAAACTCTTGAAAATGTAACGATAAAACGGTTTCTTTATGCAATGATTGTGAAAATGTCCCGGTGGAGTTTTCTACTAGTGTTTTTATGTTTGTTTGTCGCCTTAATTCTGCCGATGTGTATCGCTCCGGGGTGCAAATCAGGTTTCAAAAGTGAACTCAGAGAACCCGCAGATCCCGAATGTGAAAAAATTATTTTTTTCGTCGTTCCGAAAGACCTAGCTATTAAAGCTTTATGACAAAAAGCTTTAATTCGGACAAATTTTACCGTGAAAGCAGGCCAGTTCGTTTGCAGTAAACGTTTTTTAAACGAAGACATTCTCCACGAGAAAATCCTAAAAGGACCCATGGGCACTATTTTGGGAAAGGTAAGCAATTATATATTTACTGTAAAATCGAAATAACAATTTAAAGATAAAAGAAAAGTAAACACTTTTTCATTCAATAAACTGTATTATTTGGTATTTTCACTTACTACTCATTTCAAAAAAATTCGGATTGTTTTCCCCTCAGCAAGTTTAACAAAAAACACAATTTATTCATATTTTTCGTAATTTTCGGAATAAAAATTTGTACCAAGTTAATGTAATGAATGGTCTTTTCATGCATAATACGAAAAAGTGACATTAAGATTTTGGTCGCATGAATTATTAAAGAAGAAAATTTGAGGTTACTGTCACACATTCTGTAGCCTTCTAATTTAATCCTTAAATTAACGTCACTGTTTTTGTATGCTATTCAAATAGAAAATTGACTAGATTAACTTGGTACATATTTTTTTATTCTGAAAATTAGGAAAAAAATGAATAAATTGTGCTTTTTGTTCTTTTTTGTTACATTTCCTGACCGAATTTTTTTGAAACGAGTAGTAAGTAAAAATATCTTATAATACAGTTTATTGAATGAAAAAGAATTTACTTTTGTTTTATCTTTAAATTGTGATTTTGATTTTACAGTAAATATATAATTAGTTACCTTTCCCAAAAAGCTAATTTGCAGAACAAGAAATGAGCTGAAACCTAATTCTAATTCGTAAGTTATTATAAGACTTCGAAAAATAATTTTCGATTAATTTGATTGTTGCCAAACATAAGAATATTCGTGAATGGTCTTTCTTTAAGAGTAAATATACAAATGTTAGAATATTTTAGCTTCGTTACAAAGTCTATTTGATTTTAAAAATATCACATTTAAGAGTTTGTTATTTGTAATAGAAAATAATATTTTATGATGTATCATATTACTTTTTTGTATTATATAGGTATAATAATTATATTTATTATATAGTCGCATTATATTGTAAAACAGTAATATAAAAAAAATTGGTTCTTCATCACTATATTTAAAAGTTTTTGAATATCCTGGACTAATAGAAAATAACGAAAAAATAAATATCAAAACCACAAATTAACGAAAAAAAAACAGAAAATATAAATTAACGAATTATAAAATTTGCCGAATTATAAAGTAAATTAATTTTTAAATTCCCATGAATATTTCAATTCCTGAAATTTAAATTTGCCGAAATTGAACATTGCTGAAAATAATTAATAACTTATTAATTAATGATTAATTACATTGTTTGTTTTATTTATAAGTTCATAAATAGCTCATAAATTAATAATCAATTAACTATGTTCTGCAGTTCTGAATTTTGGAAATTTAAATATTTGTAAAAATTTAATAATTCGTTTATTTTGTAATTCGATAATCGTCTAATTCAGCAATTTTATATGTTAATTCGGTCTCGAAGTCGGTCAATTTTAGTTTCGGATATTTTTAAATTCGGGATTTTATTTTATGTGAATAATAAAATAAATAAAATCTTGTCGATATTTGAAATTTTGGAAATTTTATAATTTGGTCATTTTTTTTAATTATGTCAATTATGCCGCTTTTTCTTATATGAAACAAAATAATAAGTAAGTACATAAGTCTCATTTACTACCTGACTCTGCGTTATGAAGAAAACATTATTTTAAACTGTTTTTCATATTTATTTTGCAAGTTGTATGCATTTTTCCTATAGTATTGCATGGTTGTGTAGAACAAAGTTACTAGCAGCGCCGCCGCACGGCCGTTTTCAACACTCGTGACACATTTTTTATATTGGGCAGTACAGTGGAAGCACCCCCCCCCCCTGGTTTCACAAGCTTGGCATAACCTCAATTAAAGTTTCAGAATATAATTATTTACTTATTGGCATTCATTAATTTCTTTCAAATGCTACTACTGAATAATAAAATAAAATGGTGATCAATAAATTTAAAAAAATTACTCTTCGCCTTAATTTTTAATAGTTAATAAATACTAAAGACGTAAATTGAACAATCCAGTATTTTATAAACCTTTTTTAAATAATTACTTTAAAAACAATAAGTACAAATATCTGAAGGTTTGCGATTGAAAGGGAAGTAAACACTCTAACTTTTCGTTTCTCCATGGAATTGAAAATAGTTAGTTGACCGACTGTTAAAAGAACGGTATTATAAATCAGACAAAATGTATTCTCTGATTGATCATTTTACACGATATAAAAATTAAAATCTTAAGTATTCTCTATTCTTCTCTTCTTACAGGATAGGATTTGATATAACTTTCATTAATTCCTTCCAATTGTTACCTTTCCTCAAATTATACGACATGAAATGATTATTTTTATTCAAGTGTATACTTTTCACTCTGTCATTTTCGTAATTTTACTTTTACTCTTAAAAAGGTATATTATATTTCA
Source organism: Andricus curvator (assembly GCA_932195095.1). NCBI lineage: Eukaryota > Metazoa > Arthropoda > Insecta > Hymenoptera > Cynipidae > Andricus > Andricus curvator. The sequence goes on along the minus strand of CAKNYM010036656.1, from coordinate 24,459 downwards.
GTTGTTATTAATTTACATAACAATTTTTCAATACTGTTAAAAAAAGTTTGTATGCAAGTGCTTTTCAAGTTGACTAATGGTTGTTCAACAATCTTTCAGGAATTCTGAAAACTGGGATTAGCTATTTCGTAGCTTATTCCACAAAAGATTCGACCAATTTTTGTTATCTGCAGCTAAGTTACATATTTCACAAAAGATTCCACCAATTTTTGTTATATGCAGCTAAGTTAACAGGTATGATATGATTTCTTGTATTTGTTTTTATGATAAATTTAATATTAGGGCCATCCATAAATCAGGTGACGCCAAAGGGAGTTGGGGGTTTGCGAAAATATCATGGCAATCGCATGGAGGGGGCTATTTCAGTCTATCTACTGTATTGTTGACCAATATTTCATATTTTCGCAAAAATATCAAAAACAACGCGAGATAGTCAAAACCCACGCAAGATATGAGTATGAAGAGAGTAACTTTTTTAGAGAAGCAATTTTGTTTATTCGACTTTTTTCCCTAACTGGTGACGTTTTGACAACCACAGGACAGAATATCATCATTAAATATACTATTTACATTAGTTTGATTATACGACAAAATGAATAGAGAAAAAACGGTGGGTCTCCCTGGCGAAAGTATCGGCTAGGAATTTCTTCTGAACCAATCCGAAGTCATCCGAATCTTTCCAGAATCTGTATCCGAACCAATCCGAGTTAATTCGAACCAATCCGAAAAACTTTCTACATTTCTGTCGATCCAAATCGGTTAAAAATTGATCCGACTGAATCCGGTTCAATCCGAATAAATCTGAACCAAATTTTCAATTCCAATGAATCCGAACTCGGATTGACCTAAAACGATTTTCAATCCGAATGAATTCAATTCGATCCGAACGCAGATTCATTCTGATTCATTCGGATTGAAAATTCAGTGTATATCAATCCGAGTTCAAATTGATTCGGATTCATTTGGATTGAAAATTTGGTTCAGATTGGTTTGTTTTGGAGTTCGGATTGAACCGGATTGAGTTGGATTACTTTTTAAACGATTTGGGTCAAACGAAATGTAGAACTTTTTTCGGATTGGCTCGAATTGACTCGGATTGGTTCGGATACAGATTCCGGAATGATTCGGATTGGCTCGGAAGGAATTCCTATCCGATACTTTCGCCAGGGCTATAAAGTAAATTTACTTTCAATATTCTCAGAATAACCTCTGTCACTTTGTCAATTTTTATGATTTAAACAAAATTTTCAACGGATTTCTAAAGAAGATTAGACATTCTTTTCAGTTTTTTAACTTACTGACGTAAGACCGTAAGGCTTTTTTGTGGGAGGAGGGGCTCCACAAAATCTCAAGAATCTTTACCTAGGGAGGGGTGGAGGCCTTAAGAATTTCTTACTTAACTTTCCTCTTTCATCTTTTCTTTTATATAATGATTGAAAGCTGATCTGGTTCTTAAAATTATTTGTTATACTATGATACACATTAAATCATTATTTGTTCTTTATCATGAAATATATTTCTTGAAATACTTTCCATTGCATGTATATTATACGCCGTATCATGAAAATCCATTAAAACGATAAGGTTCCACTGAAGTCCATACAAAATGTTTAGGATTATGTGAAATGTTTACAAATTATATGAATTTAACGCAAAAATATGTCTAATGTTTTTAAAAAACAATTTTAATGTTCCCTGAAATGTTAGGTACACACCGAAAAAACAAAATTTAATCTTTACAGCGATTTCAGAGTAATATTTACCTCTAACAAAAATTACTTTCACGTGTTAAGATTTACCCACCGTATGGGAAATTGTTATCATGTCAACTCTATTGAATCTTGTTTTTTTTTTTCGATGCGAAAAAAGTCAACTCTATCTACTTCAAAATTACCCGCAACAAAAATTCACTTCTGTTTTTTCTGTGCATATTCATCATTTCAATAAAATGTGACGTTATTATAAGGAAGCAGGAATGGGGGACATTACGGTCAATAACTTTGGTTATTGTTTTTGGTTATTAAATAATGCATGGAAATTTTGCACGAAAATGTTGAATTAGGAAATTCGTTTTTCTTTTTAAATATTGCAACTTATGACGGGGTCATTCTCCGGCCTATCTCGAGATTACGCCCTTCATTGCAAAATTTCGGGTGGTGGCTGTCTCTAGTTAGATACAGGCGGGAAGAGTTGCCCAAATTCAAATGGTTTTCAGTGACGGGCGACAAAAAAAATTACCCCGTCACAACTCCCCCGACCTTAAACGGGAATTGCAGGTCGTTTGAGTTCCGGCAAACAATTTAGTTCAGGCATAAAATTACCGAATTAACTAAGCCAGGTCCGACCATGAGCAGTCCAGGACAACCACCAAGATACTCTTGCTTTGGTCACAAAAATCGGACAATCACAAACAAATCACGACAGTAATAGTGGCTCACACAGGCCTACTGTAGTTAACAAAAAAAAATAAAAAAATGGTGTAGAATAATCAGAAAAAAAAGTAATGAGAATAGGAAAAAAATAAATCATAAGGATTCGATTAGATGATCCGTGCCTCAGAGTTTTGAATTTTCTCTCAGCTATCGATTAACCGTGACTCTCGGGCTGTTCGGGTCCATTTGTCTTTCGCCTGCGTAGGACTGGTTACGAGTGGACAGGGAAATAACTAGGGACAAAATTCTAATAATTTCTTTTTTTTTTGTAGTTTTTATTCCTCTGAACCAACCGGAATTTTACAAGTGTTGAATGAAGCTTAACATCGATTCAAATTTTCTCTCGATTAGAGTGCGAATAGTATATCTGTTTGACGCCTTATTTAGTCTTCAAGGTTCTTTATTATTTGTCTCTAGACTTGAGGTGTTACAGAGATGGTATTACAGAGCAGCGGATGGTGCTCGACTATGCCCGCCGGTTGGCTCGTAGACATGGGCGGATTAAGACCCTTCGGGGCCCGGAGCTACAATAACCACGGGGCCCCTTCAAGGGGCGGATTTTAGGAAAAAGAGCATATGCGTTCTCATTGTAGAGTAGATTTTTATGTAATTAAATTCACTTCAATAAAAAATAAAAATTTATTTACACGTGAAGAATACAGAGAATTGTATAACAATCAAATCTTCTTTTTTCGACTTTTTGCTTCAGCAAATTCTTTTATTAAGTCATCGCCCATAGTCAGTTGCCCATAGTAGATCTATACAAATCTTTTATTCTTTTCAATACTGAAAATGATCGCTCGCTTTCACAATTTGCTATAGGGATAGTAACAAGAAGTCTGCAAGCAATATACACATTTGGGAAAACAGATGCCATCTCGTTATCGACTATCCAATTTAATACCAGTATAGGACAAATTGTATTGTCGTTTTCTTTGGCTTTTTTGTCCGATCGATTAGAGAAATAACCTGGTAATTCTTTATTTCGTATTTTTACCTGTGGTATGAATTGTTTGAGTTCAATCAATAAATCTGCACTCAAATCACTTGAATAAACTTCAACTAGTTTTTTAACCTTCGCTCCCAATTCTTCATTATCAATAGTCAATAGTTTAGTTAAGAATGCAAATAAATTAGTAATATAACTATAAGCGTCACTACGATTTTTTAATTCCATTGCTAGTTTATCTATCATTACGTAAAACGTTTGAATTTTAAACTTTTCAGATCCATTCAAAGTTTCCTTTTGAGTTTCTGTATTGCTCAGTCTCTGCGTTATGCGTCTTTTATTTGAATCTGAATAATCCTGGTTGATATATTCGCTAAGAGCTTTTGCTGCAGTCTCGAGTGAAACAAATTCATTGCGCAAATCTGAAACGAAACCAACCAATCATAATAGCATTGACTTGGCTGAAATGAGATCAACACTGACCTTCTGTAGATACTGGCTAGTGGCATGAAATCTATTTAGTATTTTGTTCCAGAAAATTGCCATAAAAGCATTCTCAAGCTGTGTCATGCCTTTCAACAAACCTGCTGCTTCTTGTCTTACTTCTGCCTTTTGTTCGACGTCTTGATATATTTTTGTCAGAGCTGCATGAATCTTTTCAAAATTATTTACGTAATCTCCAACAGCGTCTGTTCTACAAGACCATCTGGTGTCTGATAAGTCTGAAACTTTGGAACCTAATATTGCCCATCTACTTGTCGAGGCAGTAAAAAAATTATATAAACCTTGTAAATGGCAAAAAAATAACACAGCACACTGACATTCATGAACGCTGCACTCCCCTACTAAATTTAAAGAATGTCCACAGCATGGAACGTAAACAGCCAAATTATTAAGTTCTTTCAAACACGCTTGCAGCCCTTTATGCTGGCCAGACATGTTTTTTGCATTATCATACGTTTGAGCGCGACAATCTGCTATGTCAATACTATGTTTATCCAATAATTCTATAATGTCATCTTTTAAACTTACTCCTTTATGGCTTTGTATTTGCAGAAAGCAGAAAAAACGCTCATACACGTGTCTGTTTAGATAGTAACGAAAAACAACGGACAATTGATCAACATGAGAAATGTCAGGTATGGAATCAACAACTAGACCCCAATATTTTGCCTGTTTCATCTCTTCTTTTATGTGCTGGAGAACTTTTTTTAGCCATTAAATTTATGAATTCTTCACAAATCGTTTTTGATGAGTAAGACACGGTACCTCGACCTTTTTCGGCGTATAAACTAATGTGCTGTTTGAGAATCGGATCATATTCAGAAATCAATTCTAAGATACCTAAATAGTTGCCGTTATTTATGGAACCAAGTTTTTCATTTTTCCAAGAAACGGCAATGCTCGCCCTGCCAAAAAACGTATCACAGTAACGATACGCTTCAAGATTTCAGTCCAGTACTTTGTTTCAATTTCTATCCCTTCAATCATTTTTTTGTCAATACGAGAATTCACTAACTTATAGTCAACGTACAACATCATACAGTGTATATGTTCTTTGCTATTTTCATGAGAACTGATTGATTCGTTTGTTTTGTGCCACTTTGAGAACCCAGTTTTTACTAAGGTATTTTCTTGATCATTTGAAAAAATCTTACACGCAAAACAAAAAACCGCACCAAGAGAAGGAGAGTACATGAGCCAGATTCTATCACATTTTTCGCGATTTGGCAAATCACGTTGAAAGTATTTTAAAGAAAACTTCCTATTTTGGTCTGTATATGCCCTCTTTGAATTTTCAAAATTTTCGGTTTTATTTTGAAAATATTCTGATCCTTTATTTAAATACTTTTCGCGCTCAACTTTGTTTGCATTCAAACTTGATGGCTAGAGAGCTGGATCTTGGTGTGGAATATCTAAAAAAAAATTTGGTAGTAGTAAATTATTCATCGCAGTATACGTCAATACTTTATACAAAGTAGTCGGAAAATACCTGCATCAATATTAATAGTTTGTATTATCGGAAATGGATTGATAACTTGAGTATGATCAGAATCATCAACAGACTTTGTTCCATATTTATGGCACGAATCTACGTCCTCTTGAAAATGCAGAAAAAAAAGCTAATAAGTATCGCGTAAAAAATATTTATTTTTCTCAATTAAGCTCTAGACTCTAACAAAAATTGAAAAAAGGCTGCTAAAATTCTTTATTATTTTCAGTATTCCTGATTACGATTTAAAGTTTCAATACAGTATTTGTAAAACTTATATAATAAATACCTATAATTATTTCACTATTAGATAGCGTGTGAGGAGCTGTGCAATTGGAAATATCAGCAAGAGAATTAGCCGAAGACAAGCGCGTACCAATCGCATCACTAACAGAAATACCACTGCTCTTTCCCTCATTCGATTCTAGTTAAGATAAAATGCATACTCGATTAATATTTGCGTTCACAAAAGTAAGAAAACTGATTTAAATACTGATCTTGGCCTTGGCATTAAAATTAAAAACTATGTATTTTAGCAATAAAATGTTATCTACAAAATTCGCAGATAAATAACTTTCCTTAACAAACCATCATTGATCAGCTCGGGCATTGCTGCTGAAGTTTCTTTTTTATTTTCAGTGTTTACACTAACTTTTTCTATGGAACTGTCACTGTTTTCCAAGGTACCACACGACGTCTCATTTTCTTGCAATCTTGAAGAATGTGAAAAAAATTGTTTTAATTTCGGGAGCTTCCGTATCTGCTCTTCTCTCTCTTTTGCGAGTTTTCTTTTCAAAGATCCGCTCTGATACACTCTCTTACTCATTTTACAGCTTTGACGTTTGTATAGCGAAGTCAAATTTTACCAACAATAATAATCTCAAACAGGACGATATCATTAATTTAAACCAAGACCAAAAGAAAATCTCTTTGTCAAGTTAAAACAGCAGCATGCCCTCAACTCTACGATGTACTGAATACGCTCAAGCTTGGTTGAGTCTGTATTTGTTTTACTGCGAATCAAAACATAAATCACGCAAAACAATGACGTATGATACAAGACGACTTTAGTATAATTAATTTTCGCCATTTCAAACTAAAACCGCGCATTTTACGTCCTGGATAGTGCTGCCTGTAGCGGCCATGAGGCGAATTATATCCGCTCATTACATATGTTTCGACATTTTTTAACATTGAGTGTCCACGGCCTGGCTCGCGCGGTGGCTCGTGGCGACTCGCTCGGAGGGCCTCCGCCGGCAGAGGCCACGATGCGTGTTTGTTTTAACACAAAAAATGAAAAGAATTTTAACTATCGGATATGCATACGATACTTACATAGTAATAATACTAAGTCAGTTTATAGTACTTTCGTAATCTTTCGGTTAACTGTTTTAGCTAATTATCTTAAATTTTAAAGTTAATATTCTTAATTATACAGCTGAAGAAATTTACATAAAATTTTTTTTTTAGCATTTTTAAATAATATTTCGTCAGATTCCATTTGAAATTCTATCATTTATTATTTCCTTCTGTATAACCGGGTTATTTTACTGTATACTATATTTTTTCCTTGGGGAAAAGGGGGCCCCCACTAGCGTGGGGCCCGGTGCTTCAGCACCACCAAGCACCCCCCATGATCCGGCACTGCTCGTAGATAACCCGATACATACTCGTTTCTTAATTAGGGGGCCGATAATACTAATTCAAATTCCGATTTGATAATTTACCCAGACATCGAGCCTTAAAACTTCGTTCGTCGGATTGTACCGAGAGAAAAAAAAATCGCAAAGATGTAATGCCGCAATGTCGGCACCAAAACAATAAAACCAAAAAGAACTAAAAATTCATCTTGATTAGAGTGGGTAACTAATAGTACCTAAATACAAGCTTATAAAAAAAAGTTTGTCTGATGACAAAACATCTCTCATCCTACATGAAGTTATCCTCCAGATTTTACTTTCCTGACGTGAACTTATGATTAAACATTCTTATCACTGAGACGGTAAAAATACTTTTACTAATGACCATACAAAAAAGAAAACGGCGACGGTGACCACCGATAGTCAGCAGTATAGTCGAGCATTACTGACTAATCGGTGGTGGTCCCTCCCCCCTCTCGGGCATTTCTACGGCCCTGTAGATGGATCGCCTGTTCGCAGGCTTTTACCTGTCTTGGGTCTGTGATTATTCTCTGGCTGGGATCACTAGGTCTGGATCCCTTTAGGACCCTGTCGGAGGCCTACAATTATCTGCATGAGGGGCAGGTCATCACGGTATAGCCTCTCTGGCCACACCGGAAGCAATAGACCTCGGGGGGGGGGGGGGGGGTCTGGACACTGTTTCCGTAGGTGTCCTCGTCTCTGGCACTTCCAACAGACCGCATTTACCGGAAAGGTCACGGAGGCCGGTCTCGGCGACCCCGCTTTGAGCCATCCCTCCCTATCATCGTATATCCAGTTGGCGTAATACGGACCGTAGTACGGCCTGCCATCCGAGGTCACCAGAGCCGTCCGTTTGCTTTTTTTTCACAGGGTTTTCATCGCGAAGCCGCATGAGTTTAGACGAAGAGGCCCCATCACCTCCCTGGGTCGGTATCAATCCGGAAGTTTCAGTCGGATTCGATCCGGTAGCTAGTTTCGTATCTGGTCCGATGGTTTCTTGAGATGTTGATCCCGCAATCGATGACGGGGTTGGTCCGGTAGCCAAGGCGGGTAGCTGTGGGGGTGAAAGATAAAGGGAATGTACAATCCGCTCGTCATTTAAATTAATTGATTTGACAGGATGTTTCTTTGATTACTTGTCGGATTGGGTCCCGGTTGCCCTCCCTCGTATATGTAGGGCTTGAGGTGTGAGCCCAAATGGCATTCTTTTGAACTGAAATAGTCCCCTACCGGGAAAAGTGAACGCTGTGTACGCTTGGCTTTCCTTTTCTAAAGGGATTTGATTAAACGCGGCACTCCAATCTAGCATAGAAATATACTTTGCCGTTTTTAATTGTTCTAGTATGTCCGTCATGTAGGGCAGGGGGTAAGAATCCTTTTTCGAGATTACGTTCAACTTCCGGAAATCTAGGCAAATTCTATATTTGCCGTCAGATTTACGAGCCATTACTATCGATGCCGACCACTCTCTGTATGATTCCGCAATAATTCCTTCAGCGAGTAACCTGTCCACCTCTTCATACATGCTCTCCTGGACTTTCGGGGACACTATCCATACCTCTCCTTTACAGGAGCGTGACCCTGTACGTCAGTCGAGTGGGTAATGAGGTGGGTCGCCCCTAGAGGGCCCTGCGACTTCGGAGGCAACTTTATTTTCAAGAGTTCTTTTAAACTCTCCTCCTCCCCCTCTAGTAGGGCAGCAACCACACTACAGCCCTCCTCTTCTACGAGCCACTGTTTTAGGCGATAGTGTCTCCCGTCGGTATCCAGCATAAATACTTTACGCGATGTAGCGATAAAAACCATGTCAAATTTTCCTTGACCTTCTAGACCCAGTATTAATTCTGTGTCAAGGTTATTTGCAACTCTAACTTCGCAGGTTCGCGTGAACCCCTCGATGGTTATAGGTAGGTTGGCCTTTCCGATAATCATGTCGGCCGAACCTTTTGCCACAATCATGCGAGTTTTCTTATTGCAATCTAATTGTCTACCGAAAGCTTTCACTAACTTGTGCCAAGCTGACTTTCGTAATACAACGCGCGAGAATCCGTTATCAATCAGCGCGTCTAATGGGACCGAATCTATAGCAACCCTTACATGGATTATATTGGCTACTTCTGACATCTCCACTATACCTCTAATCAAGTATGCTTCTGATATACTTTCCTGTATAGCCCTATTTTTCTCTAAGTCGTCGGCTATGGGGTCGAGTGTTTTGGGAAATCTCTAATTCGGAATCTCTATGGACCTGAGCTTCTACTACCATTTTCTTTGACCCTAGGTCTAAGGAACCCTCACTGCCCTCAACTACGTCTACCGAACAGATACTTCGGCATTCTAGAAGATTCGACATTTCAAGTTCTGGCGGCACTCCCACCCCGTTAAAGCTCTCCGTGTCTATTGTCGCCTGTATCGTGTTCGCGTTTACGAAGCATGAGTCCACCGTACGTACAATTTGTTCTGGTTGGTCCGTTCGGGTCTGTCACGAAGTCCCAATAGAGAATGCCGGTAGGAATAGAGTTCTGAGTCAGTTATATTACTTTGAGAACGGTAACGAGAATGAGAATATTACCGAGAATATAACCGGCGGACAAATTCTTTGAGAATTTATGAGAACGATCCGAAGTCAACATAACCTCAAATTTCAACTCAATTTTTGATAAGTTGGCGGTAAATTCAAATTTAGATAGTTTACAACTCAAAATTTTAATATTTCAACAGTAAAACGTCTTCTATGTATTTTTCTTCATTTATGAATATATTTACATAAGTAAATAACTTATATGTAACTATGTAAATAACGTAAACGATAACAATATTGTTAAAAATTATAAATTCCCTTAAATTCTCCTAAATTATGTCATATTCTCCGTTATATAACCCGAACCTAAATTCTCGAGAACTTAAGAAATCTAGGTAGGAAACACTCGCTGGGAAAACACTTAAGAAACGGCGAAACTCCATGATCGGAACACGTGGCTTGAAATTCTACAATGCTATATTTTTATAAAGGGAGCCTTTTCGACTATCGAGTTTGCCGGAAATCAAAAATTCATACCTGAATTCGTTTAGTAACCTTCTTTGATTTTAAAATTTGTAAATATTTCGTGAAAAAGTTATCCGGAATCTCGTCTTCGGAATTCGACATTTTGAGTGTTAAGACGACAGAACAAGAGTTACAGGTTAATGTGGAAGCGGAAGAACATGGATTTCGGGATTTACAAATCGATGGTTGTCAGCCAATCAGTGCCGTCGCCGGGATCACGTGTACAGGTATCGCAGGCAAATCGAGTTCGCAGACTCTTATATTTTTTTAGAAATGCACCCTGGTTCATAGTTACAATTACTAGTTTTGGGCCTTCAGAGTACTAGTGGCCGAATCAAATTATACATAAAAATGGTAAATGCCTAAATACATCGGTTGGGTGGCATTCCGGTGAGAGAGATTTGCAAAACGAGACTTTACTCTCTCGTCGAAAACACGGGGCTCCATGCCTGCTAGCGACTCTGTTACACGATGGTCTCGGTCGTCCGGATGGTGGCGGCCTCTAGTTAGATACAGGCGAGAAAAGTTTCCCAAATTCAAATGTAACTTCGTGTACTTTGGTTATTGTTTGTCTCTCCCTTGTTTAAATCTCTTTCGATGATGGATTTGGCTCCGGGAAAGGTATGAAAATAATAAAGGAGAACAAAAACAAAAAAAATGATAAGTTTTAAGACCGTGAGTGTTTCCTGGTGGTGTTCTGAATTTCTGACCCTTGCCCTGGCGTCTCACGCGAGTTAGTTCTTAAAAATTCACTAATTTTCGGAGCAAGACAGTTTTAAGTGACGGGCGACAAAAGAATTACCCCGTCACAAACTATATCCCTTTTTTATCACAACCTTCATTCATTATATTTAATTTTATATTTTCCATCTCCATCGTACATTATACGTCTTTACATGATTTTTTTTTGTTTCAGGATATTGGAATCCATCAAATTATTAATCATGAGTAGTTTCACTACCGATTGATAGTATAGGACAACTAACTAGAATGTGTTTTAAAAATTAGAAAGGATTACCTTCTTTTGTACATATTTTCTGTTATACACGTAATTATATTACATTGGAATTATAATTGGATTATAATTTTGAGACATGATTTAAATTTGTTGGATATTGTTGGACTTGATTGGATTTTGCTTTATGGAATAAAATATTTGTTGGAATGGATTGGATTTAGTTTCATGGAACATATTTATTATAATTGATTGCATGTTGGTAGTATGAATTCGGAAATAATGATTAAGTAATATTACTTTTGATTCATTTCATTGATTGACTTAAACATATCTTGAACTTTTACGCTCGATATTAATTTCTTGGATAATTAATTTCGATAGATTGCTTTAAAATAATTAGTGATTATTATAACATATTACCTTATCACGATTCTATTGCTTTCAGTATGCTTCATCATTTGTAACAGTAGTACTGAGTTTAATTATTGCTTGCAATTTTACTTTGAATCTTTTTGCATTAGCGGATTGAAGTGGTATATTGTGCCGTTAAAAAAAAATAAAAAACATCACGTGCGTCCTAAACTATGACCCAAGACAGATTTATGTGTAAACATCTTCGGTAAACGTGAACTGAAATCAGGGTGCACAGTCTTCCCCTTTTTTTCTTAGTTTCCCCGTTTTTCTTGAAATTCCCCTATTCTCAAAAAACTTCCCCTTTTCTCTTTAAATATACCATATTTGAAAATACAATATTTGAATTACGCGGAAAATTCTCTGAAATTAGTAAATGTACCCATTATTGAGTAATAATTAAAGCAATTATAGCACTGAAATAAATTGTTTATGAATAAATAAGGTACCAATAACATTACAAAATATATAGTACTTTTTAAACACGTATTAGAAGGTGAACCCTTTATATACCTACCTAATTAAAAAGTGGAATATTGCCAATTCATCAACTGCAATGTTAAATGTCCTAACTTGAGCAATTTTTAATTTGAGTTTAAGAGCACTGAAGAGTAGGGCGGAGTGAAAATGCCAAAACAAATTAAATCTTTGGAGCTGAGGAAAAAAAACTTGTGGGTTGGCATTCGATAAAAGTGAAAAAAAATTTAAATCAGTAAAATTTAATGATTTCAAATTCAAAATGTTTTCAATTGGTTAAAAAATTATGACGAATTTGTTATATTCACAGCTTTTACTAGTGAACGATAATAAAAAATTACGAAATTTAAAAATAAATTTTTTGCGCAGTAACAATTTGTGAGAAAATTTGCAAAAACATGTTTTTTTTTTTATTGAGTCATATAAACACATTAAAAAAAAGTTGAATATGTCGAACCTGAAATTTATTCAGCTTGAACCAAAGAAACATTTTATTATTTTGCTTTTTCGGAAAAAAATACTTTTGTCTTGATTTAAGATTTTGGGGATTTCATATTTTTTTGCGATTTTGGAACGTTATATACACCACGAAAAAAAATGTTTCCCATGAATGAAAAATAATCACATGTTTCATTGGTTCAAGCTGAAGAAATTTCAGGTTCGAATCAATCCAAAAAACATGTTTTTTTTTTTACATTTTGAAACCATTTTAAATAAGCCAAATTTTTATTTTTTATTTTTAACATTTTTAATTGTAAATTCAAAAAAGAGAACAGAAAATATTAACTGATTTCGAAAATGTTTTCTTTACTTGTTTTGGATGTCGGACCACAAATTGTTATCCCTCAGCTCAAACGACTCGATTAATTTTAGCATTTTTACTTTGCTGTACTGAAGAGTGTAGTTTTAAATTTACATTGAAAGTATTAATTATATTAAGGAAGAAATTAAAAATCTTGAAAAAAATATTTAGGAGGACGATGTTAAACATATCAAAATTGTGTATTTAACTAATATTATTTTTTTCTCGGAATATTTTATTTCACTGTGAATGGATTTCCAACGACCTAAGTATATCCAATTTTCAAAAATAAATTCTTTAATGGCAGAAATCATTGAAAAATAATTAAAAATAATTTAAAAATATAACATTTCTTATAAAAAGATTGTTTGTTCTTTTCGACATATAAAAATAAATGTTTAATCTTTCCCCTTTTTTCCCCATTTTTCGTGAGAAAATCACCCTATTTTCCCTTTTTGGAGCTCCTTTTTCGCTGTGATCCCTGAGAAATTGACATCATACATAAAGCAAATAATAACCCTTTCATGGGCAGATGCCACTATAGTGGCACCCTAGTTTTCCTCGGTTTTTTCTTTATAGCTTGAATAATTTAAGCTCTAGATGGCTCTAACCTTTGGTCATTGAATAAGGGATGCATAGAGAACAGGTTTCTCGGCTCAAAATTTAGAGGATCACTATATATAATTAGTTATAAGCAATTAACAACAAAAAAATGTAGAAATTTTCAATTAAATTCGGCTATGAGCTTATTTTACAACAAAATTTACTGATATTTGGTATACAGGGGTTTTCAAGGTCGCTGATTACGAATCCAGTGTCAGATTTTAAAAATGCAAAATGGCGGATCCAATATGGCGACCTTATCGTAAGAAAAATTCGCAAAATTCAATTATTTCAGCTGGTATTACTTATATAGGGGTTTTTGA
>CAKNYM010036656.1:0-10794 GCA_932195095.1 Andricus curvator | reverse complement strand
CAAAATTCAATTATTTCAGCTGGTATTACTTATATAGGGGTTTTTGAGGTCGCTGAATACGAATCCAGTTTTGGATTTTAGAAATTCAAAATGGCGGATCCAATATGGCGGCCATTTTTAATTTTGAAAATCTGACCCCAGATTCGTAATCAACGACCACAAAAACCCTTATGTACAAATTTTTATATTTATAGGCTAATTTTTGAAAATTACGTCCGCCATTTTGAATCCTCCATTTTGAATTTTGAAAATCTGACTTCATATTCGTAACCAGCGACCTCAAAAACCCTTATGTACAAATTTTTATATTTATAGGCTAATTTTTGAAAATTATGTCCGCCATTTTGAATCCGCCATTTTGAATTTTGAAAATCTGACTCCAGATTCGTAATCAGCGACCCTTAGAACCCTTGTATACACTATTAGGTCTGAGATAGGTGCAGCAGAAAAATGTGCCCCTGAAAGGGATAACTCACGCACATGTAGGAGTATGAAAATTGATTTTCTCTTATATGTAATATCGTGCAAAAGTTTCTGGACATCTATTTTCCAATAGGTTGAACCAGCACCCTAGTTTTAATAATAATAAACTGTAGATTTTATCCCAATTATTGCATGAAAGGTGATAAAAGTACCCGTTTTATGGGCATAAATGAAAGCCACTATGTGTTAATTTTATTAGAAGTTGTTTGAAAAAACGTCAAACGTTAATGTTTCCGGAAAATATCAACAAATTCTGAAATAACCATTTTTTTAAAATCTTTTTACAATTTTCAAAAACATTTTAATTAATATATTCATAATTAAATGCTTTTATTCAATTAAAAATTCTATTCCAATATTATTGCATTCTAAAATACTCCATTTTTTAAGCATTCAGTTTGTAAATATGTAATTAAAAAATTTTGTTTCAACATTTAACAATATTTGACTGTTTATTTAAAATAAGAAATTTTAAATAAAATATTCAAAAATATACTAATTAAAATTGAATTATTTAAAATAAAATAAACCTCGAATCGTTCGAATTTCAGGGTGCTGATTGTAAACTTAAAAATTTTGATTGTTTCATTTTTTTTTAAATTTTAAATTTGTAAATGACATTTTTCAATTTAGATTTCCGAAGAAATAACTTATAATCACTAAATTCTACTGTTTTAAGTTAAAATTGTTTGAAAATGATATAATTTTGAACACATACAAATTTCTTGATTGATTGTTCAAACTATTTTAGTTCTTAAAACGCAGTTTCTTCCAGGTCTGCTTAGTCAAGCTTTGTTTATAAAATACTGATGCGGGCCGATATAATTTCTCTGAAAGAACTCTGGACACGCTTTGAGGTTCGCGATGTCTGTTATAATAAATAAAAAATAAAAAAGTAAAAAATAAATATTCAAAAGTAAACAAATTGAAATTTAATTATTTTAAATAAAATAAGCCTCGAATCACTAAAATTTCAGAGTGCTGAATGCAAATGTAAACATTTTCATTGTTTCATTTTTTTTTAATTTATAATTTATAAGTGACATTTTTTAATTTGAGTGTTTCAATAACAATGTAAAATCCTTTAATTGTAGTGTTTCAACCTAAAGTTGTTTGAAAAATGATATAATTTTGAACACTTGAAAAATTTCTTGATTCATTCTTCAAACTATTTTATTTCCTGAAGCGCATTCCCTCCTTTGCCTGCGGACCGATATGAGTTCTCTGAAAGAACACATTGTGTCGCACTTATGTTACGCTTCTACATTTAGAATTAAGCTAATTATATTTCATGAAGAACAATAATAAAAATTGAAATTTCATTATGAAAAATTCATTATTATGACACTTATCATTATTATTACACGTCTAAGTGCCAACGGCCATACCACGCTGAAAAACCCAGTTCTCGTCAGATCACTGAAGTTAAGCAGCGTTGGACGCGGTTAGTACTTGGATGGGTGACCATTCAAGAATACTGACATGAGTGCTGTTGGCACATCGTGGGTGTGGTGAGCCCACACTTGTAGTTATTTATAACTACAAGAAAAACCTAGAAACACTACCCGAATCGGGTAGTGTCACGCCTACCCTGAAAGGGAAATGGTTTAATGGTATATATAAGTACTCAAAAATTATAAGAAAACTATTGAAAATTTTTTAAACAATTATTATTCGTTTAAAAAATATATTTTTCTCTGTAAGTCGTGGAAAATTATTATTTTCGAGATATAAATTCCAGAGAATAATAACTTGTTACAATTTGAGGGAGAAAAGATTGTTTAAACAAATGAAAATTGTTCAAATAATGACCAATTAAATAAAAAACAAAACATATACTTACCATTCATAAAATCTATCACTTATATCCCGAAAACAATAATTTTTTCCACGATTTTAAGAAAAATATCATTCTTAAACAAATAATAATTGTTTGAATAATTAAAAATTATTTTCAAAATACTTGGAAACTCGTCCCTTATCAATTAAAAATAATTCTTGTTAAAAAAATCCAAAGAATACCGTTTTTAGTATGAATTTAATAGAAGAATGCTATTTTGCAGTTTTTGAGTCACTTTCCAAGTACAATAACAATGGTTTGAAAGGGGGTGGGTAGTCAAAATTAAAACTTATTGGGTGGTAATTATTGTTTGAACATGCTTTAAGAGGTTTTAATACTTTAATTCACAAAAAGTTTATAACTAGTAGCTCTTTTTCCCATTTTTTTAAAAATGAAGCTTTTCCCATTTAAAACCCCATGTTAATTTTAAAGGATCAGGAAACAAGTTATGGAGTTTCCTTTTCCGGAAAACGAACAAATTAGGGGGGGGCGGGGGGGATCGCATACGAAAAATCGAAAGTTGAATTTTTACAGGTATACATTTCGACCACCTTAATCCACTTATTATACAAATACATCAAGCCTTATCTAAGTATTAGCTTGAAATACTGAAAATAATGCGCATTGAAAGAGAGAGAGAGAGGGGGGAGGGAGAGGAAGAGGGGGGGGCAGAGAGAGAGGGGGGGCAGAGAGAGAGAGAGTTGTTGGCTGAAGAGAAGCGAGCCTTCGGTCGGTGACATAAGACACAACGCGTGTGTCAGGGGCTTGCGTTACACTTTCCAGTCGTGGTTTCATTTGAGTCAGGCGTGACTCCCCATGTCGAGGTCTAAGATGTTTACACATCAAGAATGTCGCAAATAATTATAAAAATTAAAATTGATAAAATGGAAGAAGTTGAAAAATTAATAACGACAATGAATGAAAAAGAACAAATAAATATTAGTAATGAAATTACTAAAAGAAATGATTTTTAACATTATTCAAAGTTTAATAGTGAATTGCACAACCACGTGGAAGATGCCATTGATAACGTAAATCGCATTATATTAAGTAATAAGGAAAGAAGTATATTACTTAATGTAGGAATAAATGGCCAATTTGAAGATACGCACATTGATGAATTTGCTAATTTAATGAATATACATTGCGGGGGCCAAATTGCAAGTACATTATATATGAATGCAAACAAAGATTTACAAAAGAAATATGTAAAAGAAATAAGTCCTAACCAAAAGCATATTCAAATTTTATTTACAGGAAATGATAAAGTAGGACACACTGGTTCTGTGTATACTACGATACCGAAGTTTTGTACATATATGACAGTTTAAATAATAATTACATATCAGGAGACGCAAAATCATTCATGGATATATTATTTTCTTTTCGACCGGAGATATTTTTCAAAACTGTACAAATGCAGCCAAATATATATGATTGTGGAGTTTATGCTTTAGCTTTTGCAACCTCCTTGGCTTTCGATATTTTCCCAAACGAGGCCTCTTATAATCATTTATTATGAGAAGTTGTAGGCTCCGGAAGCTACGATCATGGTTCCTTAAAGCAACCAATCCCGACGCAACTGGAACGTGTACGTCATCCGCTTCTGCTCCTTCTGTCCTAGAAGGTAAGCAAGAGCGGGAAATTTACGCGAGATAACATCGGGCAACACTGCTCCTTGGAGTCAGGTCTCTAGCCGCGGATGACCTTACGCGGCAGACGGGACAGTTGGAGGTGAAGGTTTCACCTCTGGATACTTTTTTAGTGCTTCATGTTATCATCATAATTTTATTATTATGTGTGTTATTATTAATAATGAATCTCTACATTCCATTCCTCAAAGACATTCCTATGAGAAAGAATGTAAAGTCAATAAAAGTGAAAATGGTGGAAAAGAATAATGATATGAAAAGAGTACAAGAATGTAAAATGAAAAATGATTGGATATCCTTACAAAGACGTGAACATGTAAAGTTAATATAAATGAAGACATTCATGAAATTGTTAATGAAGTAGATGGAAAAAATTGGCTTCTCTTGAGAACAACAGAGATTAAGAAAATGAAAAAAAATCTAAGTAATAACACTTGTCTTGGATATACAAACAATGTCTATAATACATTTTCAAACAATTGTAAAATAATAAAGAATGGTGAAGTTCGCGTCGGTGAATATAAAATAAAACAAAGTATTAGCAACTAAAAAATAAATATCTGAAAATTGTACAGTAAATTCCAAATGTACAATCAATGAATGTCAGAATGTAATTAAGGCCATGTTACGAGTGGGTCACGTGACCTTACCGACACTTTTTTTCAAAATCAACTTACGTTCACACGAAACGGGATATCGCGTTGAAAAATTGGGATAATAAATAAGAAACGCTAAGAAAGGCGGCTCTGGTCCTAAATTTTTATAATTATGAAAAAAGTTTTTTTTTGTAAATAATTTGTTGTTGCTTTTTTCATGATTATTAAAATTTAGAACCAGAGCCGCCTTTCTTAGCGCTTCTTATTTAATATCCCAAATTTTCAACTCGATATCGCGTTTCGTGTGAACGTAAGTTAATTTTGAAAAAAAGTGTCGGTAAGGTAGGAATCCGGTCACGTGACCCACTCGTCACATGGCCTTAAAGGAATAAAGAAATTACGTGCTATGAGAGGAATAAATCATGATCATTCACACACATATAATTTGAATCTGGAAAAAGATATCCCATCAATTTATCATGAAAATAATTATTATTCTAATTTAGGAAATGAAAGACATGAGAACGATTTTACAGAAAATATTTGCACTAAAGAAAAAAAATTGTGGGGTGTTAAAAAACTCAAATATGAAAAACAAAAATGATATTATTATAGAAAGAAGATTGCAGAAAATAAGGATTATAAAAAACATGAAAAAAGTAAGGATCACAAATTAACACAATCTGTAACTCTTAATGCATCACACATTTCAAAGTATTCAGACGATAATCTTGGTGAAATGAACGTCTTATGTAAACATTGTAGGGCTAAACATTTTAAAGATGAAAGAGTTAAAAATTTAAAAGATTCTTTTAACGATTGCTGTTGTCATGGTGGCGTGAAATTAGATTCAATATCCATCAATCAATCGTTTAATGCTAATGTAGTTAATTTCAATGGTAGGATGCGAGGGCCAGTTTGTTTAAAAATGTGTGGCGGGAATGCCTACCGAGGAGGGAAAATGGGATAGATTAGTCACTCAAAAACCTTTATATTTTGTTTATTTTTATTAAAAAAATGACCGCGCTTTTTAGCGTCAGCCTTGTTAAACAAAGTAAATTATGGTGAATTCTTTTTTTTTTAACCCAGTGCAGTATTATCTCCAGTTCCTCCACGTCCTTCCCAGGATGACAGCACGTGCATAGCGTTCTCAATAAGTGGGAGGAACTTCTCTCATTCGCCAAGCAGTACTTCGGGATTGGAATCCTGCGACGTCTCGTCTTCGCCAATGGGCTGCTTACCGGCCATGATGGTTGAACCTTTTTCTGATTCGTAACCTAAGTAGACGAAAGAGACATAAAATTAAGTTATTTTATTAAATGCGTCCTCTAAAAGTTTGCATGATGCTATATAATACAATTGCTCCTATTAACATTCTGATTTTCCGAAAAAATGTACACCTCACTTTCCACGCTTGTCACTTTTTACTCCATTTTCTTTAATCCTCCACTAGATGAAGAATTAATGCGTCCCTAAGGGTTTGCCTGTGACAGTGTACCTAGAAAAGAGATCAATACAAAAATACCTGGAGCCTATATCAGCGTACCCAGAGATAAATTAGTGCATGTATCTGGAGCTTGTAACAGCGTCCCCAGCAAAATATTAGGCAAAACAAGTCTGGAGCCTGTAACATCGTACCCAGAAAAATAGCAGGTAGAAAGTCTGGAGCCTGTGACAGCGTGTCCAGAAAATAACAGGCAAAAAGTCTGGAGCCTGTAACAGCGTACCGAGCAAAATAACAGGTAAAAACTCTGGAGCTTGTAACAGCATACCCAGAAAATAACATGTAACAAGTCTGGAGCCTGTGACATGGTACCCAGAAAAAAACAGGTAAAACGTCAGAAACCTATGACAGCGTACCCAGGAAAAAGAGAAAATAAAAATACAAATTTTTGGAGCCTGTACAGCTTACCCAGAGAAAATCAAATATCTGGAGCCTGTATCAGCGTACCCAGATTTAAAAAATCGAACCATTATCCTTCCAGAGCGTGAGGCCAGATAGTCACTTGGAGAGATGATCCGTGTCGTGGACTTCAGTTGCTTCCTCGTCAGATGTACTGTCGTCCACCTAATGCCACGTTCCGCTTCTCACCTGCCTGTCGGTCAGTAAAACATGGAATTTCGGTAAAATGGTTAGTTGATATGTCTTTCAATAGATAGCGCCACTGTAAACTTATTAAAGAACAGAAACGTAGTAAGTATTTTTACCAATAGAGGGAGCCACAACTCAGCTGTTAAAACAGAGACGTCAGTAAATTAGTTAGCTAATATTTCTGCCAATGGGTGGCGCCACTGAAGGTAACTTAGCATGGAACAGAACCTTGCTCGGTCGTTAACGGACGTCGTACCCGTGCTGCTCCACTACGTTTCCAGTGCTTACATTTTTAAATTAAATAAGGATCAAAGTGTTTTAAAGGAAAATTTCAATGTTAAATACGAAATATCAGTGGATGCAGTGACTCATTTCATAGATATTTACTACCAAGAATGGGGTCTCATTTGTGATGCCTGTACAATTTTGACTTGGTGGAACAGATGTGCCTGTATAAAAGAATTTAAGAGGGTTTCAAAGTAACCGAGGAGGAAAGGAAACGCAAAGGCGTACGCTCCCATCCATGTGCTAACATACTATAGAGCTATGCTCGGTCCTATGTTTAGCACATGGATGGAGCGGCAGCGCAAGTGTTTACGTTTGATCAAACACTGGACTACCCGACGAGACGGCCTTGGAAAGTCGTAGTCGAAACTGGTTTTTGGGGTGGTTAGACGTACTTTTCCCAGCAGTTATCAGAAGTGTCTTGAAAGTTTATTTTCACGTTTTATTTTACACACAAAAAGTTGGTATGTCGGAGACGGAATCTGCTGATGTTTCTGGCCTTTCGAGGATGGAAAATGAGGTGAAACATTAGGTGAAAGATGAAGCTATTCACAGTGATTTATCGAAATTGCGATTGAAAGATACGCTTCTTCGTTTTGGGCAGCTTTTTGTCGAAAGGGATCTTGTTCTATTTCATGCTCGATTCGGGGTATCCAAAAGTACTCAGAGAAATATTGTCGCCACTGGATATAGAAAGGGATTCAGTTTAAGGGATAACTTCTACTGCTTTAGGGATTCAAAAAGCGAGGGCAAAAACGGCATCGAAAAGGATTCAATAATAATTGTCACGTCAACACTGAACAGGACATTTTCGAATAATGTTTATTGCAAGCCTTCTTACCGGGTATGTCGATGGGAGAAAAACTGTACTATAATTGTGTGGAGACGCTTGGCGAGATTAAACTCATAACGGATGTAAATATAACTAGAAAATATTCAGGCTGGAGTCTGAAGGTCCTAAAATGACAAGGATGTTCTTGCCTCAAATATATGAGTGACATAGCCAGGTAGGAAGAGCACGCAAAAAGTGGTGAAAGCGTTATCAAAAAATAGAACACCATCCATTCATCGTTTCACCGAGGCTCATCATAATAATCAGCAAGTTACTAAAAGTAATTTGCAGCAGTGGTGTTTATCTGCTGCAAGCCATTTCCCAGATTTAAAATTCAATGCTTCTGAATCGCGGGTTCAGCAATTCAAAAGGAAAGATCGAATTCGTCACCTAAAAATAATGGCTCGTTCACACGATTGCAGATCCGCAACTTGCGGTCTTGCGCAAGTCATGAGATGTTAAAATAGAGATTTTTCCGTGAGCGGGAAAATCTCCCAATGTTTGGAATTTAAATGCTCGACTTTATTTTAATAGAAAATTTAATGAGTTTCAAATGGTAGGCAAATGTATTGAGCTAAACATATTTATGAAAGAAAAACGGTAAGACATTAAATAGATTTTTCAATGTTTTGATGAAAAGAAACAAGCACATGCAAATCAGCTGATTCCTCTCAAAGTTCTGTGTGCATGAGTTTCGGATTTGTCGTGTTTTGTATGGATTTTTCAACAAAATAATATTTTTGTGCACAGAAGGTAAGTGTTTTTGACAATTATTAATATAATAATATCATTCTTTTGCAAACAATAGCCTGCACAAGTTTTGCGTTATAGCACCATTTCTTATGATGCATCAATTCCTGAAGAAGAACCTTGCACAAAGACGTGCCGCAAAACTTATACAGGCTATACGCCTGTAGGATACCTCTGTGACTTTGACAACAGCGCCATCTGACACGCGAACTATTGGGTATCTCGAAGTTATTTGGACAATGATCATGAAAAAAGCAGTGAATATCAATTCATTTTAATCAAAAATCTTAATCTTCGGTTTAAAATTAATTGCTCACTATAAGATTTTTCGTTAATATTGAATTGAAATTCAAATTTCTTCCCAATAGTTCCAAACTGATGGCGCTTTTGTAGCTACCCAACAGGCGTATTGTTTCCAAATGCATAATATCATTATTTACATAAATGTCAAAAACACTCACCCCTGTGCAAAAAAAAAAAATTATTTTGTTAAAAAAGTCATACGAAGCACGAAAAACCCAAAACTCACGCACACAGAACTTTGCGAGAAAATAGCTTTGATCAGAAATCTATTTAATGCACCGCCAATATTCTTCCATAACTATTTTTAGCTCAATTAGGGTTGTAAAGTTCCATGAGACTTTGGAAACGTTTCAAAGTTTCCGAAGTTTCAAACATTAGGGCGGGAAAATTCAAAATATGAAAAAATACTATTAAGTATTAAATATAAACATTTAATAGTATCCTTCGTGTTTCAAAGAAAATCGTTTCAACTAATTTAAATAAATAAATCACGTGTTAATTGTTAATAACATGTATTTTTTTAAATATTTTATTTCTGCTCTTCTCAACTCTCCTCTCTCTCACTTTCACAACCGTCTCCCGCTCTACTCTCCTCTCGCACAATTCTCTCCGCTTTTCCACTGGCACCACTTTGCCTCTCTCTCCCCGCACCCTCTTACACTCTCAACTTGGGACTTGGTTTGAAATGAAACTCTTTTCCTTTAACCAACCAGTTTAAAAACTGC
Organism: Andricus curvator; assembly: GCA_932195095.1. NCBI lineage: Eukaryota > Metazoa > Arthropoda > Insecta > Hymenoptera > Cynipidae > Andricus > Andricus curvator. The sequence continues at coordinate 1,236 of CAKNYM010036656.1, read as the reverse complement.
TGAATTCAAGCAGTTTTTCCCTCTACTCTCTCCTCTCGCCTACCCAGGCATTTGCTTTCTCTCTTCTCGCTCTTCTGCATTCATCTTCCTTCTCTCTCACTCACTCCAGTGTATTCAATTACCTCACACTTTCGACATTATAGATTCTTCCGACTTTGATCGCCCCGGTATTACTTTTTCTTTTTACCTTGTTTTATCTCTTTTCAAATTGTGGCCCATTGCCAATATATTTCTTTTTACAAATTTTATTGTGGCCTATTACCCATGTATTAAGTCCCTCTTACGCGAATAGAGGTGCGGCACTAACGTGTTGTCGCTCATAAATCGCCGTCTTTAAGGCTTCATAGTCGGTGGTTCAAACCACTGATTGATCACGAGTCGAGGGTTTAATTACCCTTGGCGATGATCAGTAGCCACGACAAGTCGGAGGTCTCATCACCTCTGGCGGTGGTTACCAGTCACGACGTGTCAGAGGTTTAAGTACCTTTGGCGGTGACTCTCAGCCGAAGGTCGGAACAGAACCCACCATTGTCGGAATTATCTCACCGACCCAATTCTCCGATTTATCAAGTTGTGATAAATTGGCCCTCCTGCAGGACCCTTACGTTCAGTCGCGAAAGGCGTCCGCGATATCTTCGTCGGAAACCACCATTGTCGGAATTGTCTCACCCAACCAATTCTCCGATTTATCAAACCACGATAAATTGGTCCTCTTCCAGGACCCGTACGTTCAGTCGCGGAAGGGGCCCGCGATATCTTCGTCGGAAACCACCATTGTCGGAATTGTCTCACCGACCCAATTCCCCGATTTATCAAGTCGCCATAAATTCGTCCTCTTCCAGGACCCTTACGTTCAGTCGCGAAAGGTGTCCGCGATATCTTCGTCGGAATTGATTCACGGACCTAATTCTCCGATTTATCAAGGCGAGATAAATTTATCCTCGCCAAGTTTCCCACCGTCCCTCTACATCAAGGGCGATAAAGCCAGGCGTCACCTTTTCTCCCCCTAGGTCCCCAGGCTACCGCCCTGGTACCCGGACTTCTATCCCTATCTCCCCCCATCATTGCTTCTCACCACCACTCAAACTGGGGAAGATAACAATTTGAAGGCCCAATGTGGGGTTTGGTTTTGTACTATTCTAATTTTCAACTGAGTTTGAAACGTACCCATTCCTTTTTCCCCTGACTATCATGCTCCACTCGCCTAGCACACCCGGTCGCGGCCGCGGTAGGCCA
>CAKNYM010036655.1:0-10807 GCA_932195095.1 Andricus curvator | reverse complement strand
AAAACTCATAAATCCCTTACAGTCCGAAACAGTCTGATTGTATTCTTGTGTATTCTTGTGTGTGTGTGTATGTGTGTATTTGTGTATTTGTGTATGTGTATGTATGTGTGCATGTGTGTGTATGTGTGCATGTGTGTGTATGTGTGTATGCGTGTATGTGTGTGTATGTGTGTATGTGTGTGCATGTGTGTATGTGTATGTATGTGTGTATTGTGTATATGTGTGTATGTGTGTATGCGTGTAAGTGTGCATGTGTGTCTGTGTGTGTATGTGTGTGTGTATGTGTGTATGTGTGTGTATGTGTATCTGTGTATGTGTGTGGGTGTGTATGTATGTATGTGTGTATGCATGTGTGTGTATGTATGTGTATGTGTATATGTGTGTGTATGTATGTGTGTATGTGTGTGTATGTGTGCATGTGTGTATGTATGTGTGTATGTATGTATGTGTTGTGACGTGGTATCCAGTACCACGCACAAGTTAATGTTTATCACGCCCAATCAATTTAAATTTAACCTCAAAATCATGAATAAATCATACCTGGTCGAGCACAGAATCCATTTAGAAATTTTAATAGTTGGAGAGCTTCGAGAGGGATGGCCTGTTGCCAATTAACAAATCCCTCGATGCCTAGGATTTGTAAATTCCCGCCGCTCCAAACTGTCACCAGACTGGGGGGAATACTTTTATTGTTCGAAACTAAGACATGTATTAATGCCTTCGAACTTTTACTTTGTTTGTTATTAGACACTCAGGGCCGGGGGCCCGGCCACTACACTGAACCATCCACACGATCAATTCACGAATTCACGACCGGGTAGTCGTGAATCAACATCACACATTACACACTTCAAAAACACAACACTCTCGTTCTCTCTTGCTCACATCCACTGGGAGGAAGGAGGATACACCAATAGAATGTGGTAATGCAGGAGCGGTGCCACCAACTCGTGTTGTTTTGAACTGTCAAAACACTAGCAACCGTTCATAAGTGGGCGCGCACGGTGTAGGAGGGGTGCGCTTGACAAGTGTTTGCGTCGCGCAGCGGCGCAGGTTAACAGCGTGACTCGCCACAGACTATGGACTAGGCTAGTAAAAGCACTAGATAAAATGGCGAGTCACCATGGGACGTTATTGTGAACGCGCCTTCACACAGTCTTTCGCTAAGTATAGTTGTGCGTCTGGGTGTACAACCCATGGCCTACGCGCCAAAAATCGTTCTCCGCGTCGTAGCATTCATTCTGTGTTCGGCCATTGGCACACTTGCCACTAAATTGGAATACTCTGGGAAATTCGACAATTTCACGACGCTGAGGCAATCTGAGGCCAAAAATATTATTAACCTGTCGGTCGTAAGGCATATTAGTGCGCCAAGGAAGTCTGTTTGGGCGTGACTCAATTAATTTTTGGACTATTGGAGGTAATCGTCTCGAGGTATGTCTTTCTGTTTCGCCATAGTGAAATAACAAGTGCAGTGTTGACGGGGTTCAGTGTGGTGGGGACGTTAAGGATTTAAAATGGCTGTAACTAATCTGGGCTACTAATTTCGGAGTGGCGGGTATATCCGTTTTAAATTTCAGGGTCTGTCTCGTTTGGGAGTATAATTTTCACAGGTGCGATTCTCCAAAATGGCGGCGACCTTAGCTGACCTTTCATGTCAGAACAGGACCGCCATAATGGAAAATCGTTGCGACGGGAATCAACCACGCGGTACAGGTGATATCGTTTAGGGATGGACTTTATTTTGAATTAGATATCATGGGATTTAACATGTCGTGTCATTGCTAATTGGTAACTGTATTAAATTCTAGTAAAACCATTTCTTCAGCGAGAAGAGTAGGATGATGTTTAATTAAAAATGTCGGATTTCAATTAGTGCTTGAAATGTCGTAGTCGTAAGGTTTAATTCACTACTCATAGCACTACCAATTGGTGGGAATATGTAAGTCAGCCACATAATTGAAATAGTGTGCAGGAGTATTAATTTCAATTTTGGGCGGGATTGTTCAGTCTATTTTCACATCGATCATTCAAAATGGCGGTAACCCCACATGACCTGTCATGTCATTAGTGGACCACCATCATGGAGGGTCGTTGAATTTCAGTAGGTATCATTTTCTTTTCACAGCGATTATCCAACATGGCGGCAACCCCACATGACCTATCATGTCATTAGTGGACCACCATATTGGAGGGTCATGGAATTCCGGTTGGTACTTTGTTCTTTCACCTCGATCATCCAAAATGGCGGTAACCCCACATGACCTTTCATGTCATTAGTGGGCCACCATATTGGAGGGTCGTGGATCCTAGATTAATATAGTCAATGTAAACATACTTAATTTTTTTTACGGGATCTAATTTTGATGTGAGGCATCCATGGCCGTAATAAACGGATTTTGTGATTGTTACCCGTAAACCCTGGTAAACTATTATTTACACCTGACTCACTATCCTCGCTCAGGTCTTTCCTTACCCGGCCCCTCCCTGTGTTGAGCTAGCGGGGAAAATAAATAAAATAAATGGGCATTACTTCGAATTAATTCTGATTCAGGACCTTTTTGTTCGTTTGGGGTTTTAATGGTGATAAACGATCTAGCGCCCTTCAGGCTTAATAACATAATGTTGGGAAATAAAGTAATTGGCTAATGAACCAGACTGTAACAATAAACCAGTAAAGTCGTTAATTAATTAACCTTAAATAAAATAATATAGAAAAACAAAGGTTATAGTATGTATATGTATAAGAAAACTGAGCCAATCAGCAAGAATTACACTAGGTTGCAACACTGTCTCTGGACCCTCTGTATGACAGATAGGTTAACAACCTCAATGACATCGTCGCCGCGAAAAACAAATTCAAATAGAGGGAACAAAACTGCGATGCTCGTTGAGCAACTATATAAGAAATGAGAACAGGGATAATTCTTGAAGGAAATATTGCACATTTTTTGGCTTCTAAAAATCGTATATGTAGTGTTGTAATCAAAAATTTGCGCTTGAACTTTAAAAAAATTATTTTTTTATTCGAAAAATACAAATGGCTCTTCAGTTATCGAAGTACCCGCACTAGGGTGCTCCAAAAAAGCATTGGCAATTTTTTTCGACTGTTTATGCATACCGCCCGGCAAGTTGTTCAAATCCACAACAAAATAAATCCATTTTTTGTGTTTAAAAAAAAAATTATATTTAGAGGTAGCTCAAGCTCCATGAAATTTAACACGTATTTTCTATAAGAAGAAAAGACGTTTTTGAAAATTTAATTCAGAATTATCAATATTAGCTGAATCCAGTTGAAACTTGTATGGCTATAGCCATAGAATACGAATGAAATATTACTTTTTATATATCACCCACATAAGTCTGTTTTATAGGGTGAAAATTGTTTTTAATACATAAAATACTACTTTATACTGCTAATCAGATATTCACATAAATTGTTTAAACAATTTATTATTGTTTTTAGCAACTTTCTCTTAGAATAGAAATAGAAAGTCGCGGTTTTTTCTGTAATTTTCAACTTTTCGTCCACTTCTCACTTGGACTGAGTTAATATTTAATTTAATTTAGCAAAAATAATTGTTTAAACAAATTATTATTATTTATAACAATCTTCTCATATAGAAATGCTAGATAGTTGCATTTTTTTCTGAAATTTTTCACTTTTTGTCCACTTTTCACGTAGTGAAGTAATAATAAACGCAAGTTAACAAAGTTCATTGTTGAAACAATTTATTATTGTTTAAAACTATCTTTTCCTATCGTAACGATAGAGAGTTGCGGTTTTTACATTTTTTAACTTTTTGTCCACTTTTTACTTAGAATGAGGTTATAATTAATAAATAATAACAAACCTAATTGCCTAAACAAATTATTATGGTTTACAACTATCTTCTCCTATATTGATGCTAGGTAGCTGCGGTTTTTTGCCTGAAATTTTTAACTTCATGTCCTCTTTTCCCTTAGCATAGTAATAATTAGGTCAAGTTAAACGAAAATAGTTGTGTTATCAATTTATTATTGTTTATAACAATCTTCTCTTAGATAAGCGCTAGAAAGTTGCGTTTTTCCTGGAATGTCCAACTCTGCTTTGCCTTTTTAGTTATAAACAAATAATAAATATACATTAGAGAGAATCATATTTTAAACAATATCTTTCTTTTTGAATATGGTTTTCTGAAATAACACAGATATTTGAATTCGCTTTAAATTTTCTACATGGATCCCAGGGAATTGCCAGTGCAGGTGGGGGGTAGGCTGCTATTAAAATATGTGCAATACCAAATTTTTCTTTGACGTTTTGCAATAAACTTTTTGTTGTAATTTAAATGAGCATTTTTGTTAACTTTCATTAATTATTACCTCACTCAGAGAAAAGTGGACGAAAAGTTTAAGAGTTCAGAAAAAAAACCGCAACTTTTTAGCACTTATCTGAAAAAAGATAGTTATAAACATTATTAAAACATTATTCAAACTGAATATTATGAACAATAATAAATTTTTTAAACAATTGTGTCTATACAAATTAGTATTTTATGTATTAGAAACATTTTGCATCCAAAAAACCGCAAAAAACCATAATTAGCGCCAAAAACTCGCAAAACTCATTTTTTTATTATACTTATGGTACTGCCAGTACTGCAGTACGCCTAAGTAAAACTCGCGAGCATATTGCACAGCTTCAGTTTAAAATTGAAACGGCGAGACGGCAAGCATCAAATGTTTAGTACGTGATTAGCTACATAACACCAAATAAAAAATTCACTCCAAAAGTTAGGGCAGTTGCTCGAAACTTAAGAAAAGCAAATCACACGCTACACCAGTGTAAACTGTTGACCATCAAGCAGCACTGGACGCAAAAAAAAAATAAGATCTCTTTCAACAGCGAAAGAGCGCCTTGAACGGGAGTAAAGTGGATTCAGGAAGATTCCACCTTTTCTACTCATCCTTCCCGCCTGTTCAATAAAACGCCATGTGCCGTCTAGTCGAGAAGAGATTCAAGTCTTCTGGGAGCAATTATATACAGATACTTTACAGCTAAATGAAGACGCTTCAGATATATCACTCTTTCGTAACTTTTGCCAAAGGCAAAGGTTACATGGTCCAGAGGAAGAATGTCCACTTATTGAAGAGCCGAACCGAACAACCACCCGAGCCCGTGAGATCGTGTAAAAGTATTGTTCAAATTACGACTTCTGTTTCTCACCGACTTGGAAAATACTTTAACGCGATCTCGCGCGCTCGGGTGGTTATTCGATCTGGCTCTTCAATTACTGCTGAAAAAATGAAGAAAGTTATCGCTAGAACTGAGAACTTTTCAGCGTCAGGGCGGATAAAATCAACAACTTTTGGTTAAAGAAGTTCACTTCGACGCACCAACATCTAGCTCGTATATTTACTACTTTCTTAAACGGAGAATAGCCCACCTCGCAGTGTCTAGTGGAAGGACGCACGGTACTGATCCCTAAGACCGGAGATTTTTGAAGTCCAAAGAACTACAGGCCCATAGCTTGTTTGAACACCAGCTACAAGCTTTGCACTGGCATCCTCAAAGAGAGGATATTAACATCTATCGAGCTGGTATGGAGTGCAATAGTTGAAGAACTTAAAGACTCTCTAAGTCCGATACTTTTCCAAACAGAAGAGAATATAAGGTCAACCACCTTTTATACATGGACCACCTGAAACTCTTCGCTTCCTCAAAAGAGGACCTTAACATCCTTGTGGAAGCAGTAAATAGGTATTCTAAAGCGATTGGCATGAGCTTTGGACTAGAAAAGTGTTCCTGCGTCCACCTACACCAAGGAAGAATAGAAACTACATCATCACTTGACGATCAGGATGTTCAACTCATAGGCGGAAATACCATTCAACATCTTTATAATGGAGAAACATATACATATCTTGGAATACGGCAAGCGGAAACTCAAAATGTGCGTGTGTTAAAAACGGTCCTTAAAAAAAGGTATCACCAAATTCTCAGAAAAATGTGGGCTTCCGAATTATCTGAGAAGGATAAGATCTAGTCGACCAATATGTTGGCCGTTCCTATAGTGCTCAAAACATTTGGTGCAGTAAAATCGAACGTCGATGAGTTGAAGGAACTTGGCCAAAGCACACTCAAGATGACGACAATCTATCGCAGTCATAATCCTAGATCTTCCGTACCTCGAATATACCTCCCTCGAGATAGAGGGGGTAGAGGCTTGCTAGGCTTGGAGTGTCTTCATCAAAGAACGGTTCTGGCTACAGCCTGCTCAGTTCTAAATAGCACAGATTCTCTTATGCGACTCGTACATCAACATGAAGTCGTAAATGCTGCGGCGTTTCTATGCCGTGCCGCAGATAGGGCTGCAGAGAAGCTAGGCCTCCCATTTGATTCCTGCGATACTACACATGGGCTAGCATCACTAACACCTCTGGTGCTCAAATGTCGTATACAGGAAGCAGAAAATTCGCTTCTACTAAGAGAACATGCTGATAAGCCCCTTCATGGTCAATTCTACGGCATTATACGTAGAGAAGAGCTATCGAGGGGTTTGTTCAACATGTTTCTCAAATCTGCTGGAATGAGCTCGGAGACTGAGGGATTTCTTTTTGCCTGTGAAGACGGCGTTATAGACACCTTAGTTTACCGCGAGCACATAATGAATGTACCTGTAGGCGATACCAACTGCCGAGCGTGCAAACAAGAGCCAGAAGCACTTGGACATGTTCTGAGTGGATGCTCAAAGTATGAATACTACGGGTACATCAAGAGACACAATTCGGCTCTAAAAGTGTTATACTACCATCTTAGGCACTTCTATGGTGTTGATATATTGCTTGTCTTGCCATACTCCCAGGGGAAACTCGAGTCCGTTGTGGAGAATGATCAGTGTAAGATCTACTCGAATTTTTCATTCTCCACCACTCAACGTATCTGTGCTACAAAGCCTGATATTGTCCTTTAAGATCTGAAGACGAAGATCATTTACGTGATTGAATTCTCGGTACCAGCCGATGGTAATATCACGGCAGATGAGGAAGAAAAATGGGCAAAATATAAAGCGCTTCTTTTCGAGCTGAGCAGGCTGTACAACTCAACAAAATCCCGGTTTGCCAGCGTTAGGCTCAGTCCATCGCAAACTGGATGCAAAACGCTTTTTTTCTGGGATCACTTCATCTGGTTCGTCAACACCGTTCCGCATAAAATTCTACAAAGATTGGTAGCTCTAAAAAAGTAACCAGAGGTGAAACTTTCACCTCCAACTGCGCCGTCTGCCACGGAAGGTCACCCGCGGCTGGAGACCGGACTCCAAGGAACAGTGTTGTACGAAGTCTCTTGCGTGACTTTCCCGCTCTTGCTTACTTTCTGGGATAGAAGGAGGAGGAATGGAAGAGGTACACGTTCCAGTTGCATCGGGATTGGTTACTTTAATGTACCACGATCGTATCTTCCGGAGCCTAAAACTTTTTATTATATATGACCACCTATCTCACGGTAGTGAGACATGGCCATATGTGTGATTTACCGCGTTTCTACTGGCAGCCGGTGTCAGTTTTAGATGGCAGTTGCTCCCAGTGGGACCCTGCGGTGGTTTTTTAAACTTTTTGTAAATTTTATATATATATATATATATATATATACGGGTGTCCAAAAAGTAATGAAACACCTAATAATTTTCCAGGTAAAATATTTTTCATAAAGGTCAAGGTTATTCTTGAATTCACTTTTAACGAGGAATCCAGTGGTGACCTTGAATTTGACCTTGAGCTTGACCTTCAAGGTTATTTCAAGGTCAACTTTGTTTTCTTAAAGTGGGAACCCTATTTTTGACTAACCCTTTTCCCTAGCTGCCCGTCGGAACAACAATGACAACACCAAACATAGTTGTAGGAAGTGCGGTTCAAAACAATCGAACGCGCAGGGCTCCCGACAATGGGTCGAACAACAATGCCGACTACCCTAGAGTTGGGGGAGCCAATAAAGATGGAGTCAATGCGATTGACCGGCAGAATCTCATTACTTTTAGGTGGACGGATGGACTCAGTGACGACCTGCTGGAGTGCTATGATACCAGTATGGCCCCTGAACGAAAAGGTTACATGGCGCGACTGCATGCTCTGTGGTGCAAGAAACACCCAGAGTTCTCGGATTTTTCGCAAAAACGTTTACGAAACCGTGCCGAGGACCTCCGGAAAAGGGGTTATATAAGCGGAGCGCCTACACAACCGCAGCCAGAACAAGCCGTCAACAGAGAAAGAGAGGCAACACTGAGAACAACGTCGAACAGGCATCCAATAGAGGAAGAACGATGCTTCAAGACCCGGAGAAACATCAACATTCAGGTTTCTCCCAAGCCCAAAGATCTGACTGAACTGGATGATGACCTTCGTGGAGATTTTTCCGTAGAATCCGACCTCTCGACTATCAATTGTAGTGTGCACAATGCAGCGAGAACTTTGGCAGATGCAAACCGTAAAACAAAACCAACGGTTGATCATAAGACCAAAAGACGAATGCATCAACTTATCACAAAGATAGGCTAGGCAAGACAGTACGCGTCCCGCATTCAGTGTGTGATTGACTACATAACATCTGGCAGGACTTTCACACAATCACACAATCAACAAGTCAAAGCTACTGACCATCAGGCAGCATATTGTTGACAGAATACGAGTACTATCTAAGGCTAGGAGAAGTCTAGAGCGGAGAGAGAGGTGGGTCAGAGAAAATCAACAGTTCTTGCCTGACCCATCTCGACTCTTCCAAGACCCTACAGTTACTGTCGACCATCCGCCCAAACCAGAAGAGGTCGAAGCATTTTGGAGAGAAGTCTACGAGGTCCAACATCCACTTGAAGAAGGCTCAAAGGACATAAATAGCTTCAAGGAGCTGTGCACTGCCCTCATAACAGCTGAGGAGGAATGCCCACCTAGCACTACCGAGGAGGTGAAAAACGTATTAAGAGGCATGAAGAACTATTCCGCTGCGGGACCAGATGGTATCAAGACCTTCTGGTGGAAGAAGTTTCCTTCAACCCACCAGCATCTGGCCCGAATTTTCACCTCATATCTAAAATCGGAAGAGCCTATTCCGGGGTGGTTGGTGGAAGGACGCACAGTGCTCCTACCGAAGACGGGCAACTTAGCTGACCCTAAGAATTACAGGCCAATAACTTGTCTGAACACGCTGTATAAGATCTTCACAGCTATCCTAAATGATAGGATTCTTCGGACAATTGGACCTTTGTGGCGAGAGACGTATGAACAACGTGGCTTAAAGAAAGGCGTAGCAGGATGTCGGGAGAACTTGCTCATCGATAGATGTGTCTGTAAAGACGCAGCATCCTATCAGCGATTTCTATCGATGGCCTGGATTGATTACCGGAAAGCTTTCAATTCAACCTCCCATAGACTTATCATCTGTCTGTTGGAAAGCCTAAAGGTTCATTCACACATCGTGAGGTGCATAGAGAGATTAATGCTGCTTTGGAAAACCAGCTTTACTATCTCATCTGGAAAACATCGTGTGCTCACTAACAGTATCACCTTTCAGAGAGGTGTGTTTCAGGGCGACACCATGAGCCCTCTCCTCTTTTGCCTCACATTATTGCCATTATCTCTCGCACTTCGCCATTCCGAAGGGTATCTCTGCGGCAAACCTGGAAATTCAAAGCATAAGGTCACTCATGTATTTTACATGGATGATCTTAAGATCTATGCTAGGAATCAAGAGAAACTACATCTAGCTCTGAAAATTGTCAAAGAGTACACTCAAGAGATTGGAATGGAATTCGGGTTAGAAAAATGCGCCAAGGTTGATTTGAAGAAAGGAAAACTTAATGGCATCCCCGAAGATCCTGAGGTCGTTGACAGAAGCGCTATACGACACCTTTGCGCTGGAGAGACCTATACATACCTGGGCATGCCACAGATCCGCATTCAGGACGTGAAATCTATGAACGATACTCTCCGATGCAGATACAAACGTCTCATCCGGAAGATTTGGTCTCCCGAACTGTGGGCGAGAAACAAAGTATCTGCAACGAACATTCTTGCCGTCCCGGTAGTACTCTATTCATTTGGAGTGGTTCCATGGACGAAGGACGAGCTCAGATCCCTTGATATCGGGACGCGAAAGGTTTTGCACATGAACAAGAGCATGCACCTTAAGTCTTCTGTTCCGGAAGTTTACATCTCACGCCGCCTAGGTGGTCGCGGAATACTGAATCTTGAATGTCTTCACAACAGAATTATTCTGGGTACAGCACATATAGTTGCAAATGGACAAGACCCTCTTCTTAAAATGGTCAGGAAACACGAAGAAGTGGGCAAAGGGTCGTTTCTGTACAAAGCAGCGAACAAGGCTGCTGAAACACTCGGCCTTGACTTCAATATTAGGGGTGAGTAAAATGCATCAAATCTTATCCATCTTGAATACTCACTCCTGAAGGCCCGGATTAAGAAAGCACAGGAGTAAAAATTCCACGAACAGCTTCTCGACAAGAGGATGCATGGCATCTTCCACAGAAATGTGGAAGATCAGTCGATGTCGTATGAGCTAACGTTTGCTTTCCTTAGATCACCCGGATTGAAGTCGGGCACGGAGGGCTTCATTTTGGCATGTCAAGACGGTGTCATTTCCACTCTAGCATACCGTCGCCACATTTTGAGCCAAGACATTCCCGATGATAGCTGCAGAGCGTTTCATGCACACCCCGAGCATCTAGGACACATACTATCTAGTGGTCCAACTCATGCGGGAACGACCTACATCCAAAGGCACAATGCGGCACTAAGAGTGCTTTATTACCATCTCTGT
>CAKNYM010036654.1:0-10599 GCA_932195095.1 Andricus curvator | reverse complement strand
ATCTCGCGCTTCGCGCTCGATCATATATTTATCTCGCGCTTCGCGCTCGATTATGTATTCACCTCGCGCTACGCGCTCGGGCGTATTTGCATGGCGCTTTACGCTAGGCTCCTCTAGATTTTTGAACTTCGTGTTCGACTTCGATGAAAAGAAAAAGTTTGTTTGCAAATATTATAAAATTATCAAAACCTCTACATATTAAGTGATTGTTAAATTTATTTTTATTTTAGACTGAAAAGGAACTTTATTTACTCAAGGTTCTATCGACCTTAAGGAACACATTCCCATCCAGACACTCGCGCTTCGCGCTCGATATTTGATTTGAAAATCATTTGAACCGTATGATAGAAACAAAAAAGTTTGAGCGCACTTACGGCGTGCGATTTGGTAAATACACTGAACGCGCACTTTGTGTTTCGTGTTATATGTTCTTCATATACAAATTACTAAATTTGTATTTGATTTTAATTGAAAAGTAATGATATAATTCAGGCGACAAATTTTATTAGTTAACATTTTATTTTAGCTTGTGCCGTTTATCAAAAAAGTTAATTTTTTCATTTTGAATATATTCTTACCACAAAAATTGATTACGGGTTGGTAAGTCTTTTTTGAATGCACAATTTTTGTTCATTTATATGTTTTCGTACCTTGCATTGTTTTTTCAAAAATTTGATTTTTTTACTGTCAATGTTATTTTCACGAATAAAACAAAAACCACGCATCCTATCGAAACATGAGTCACAATAAATTTGTACCTCTTCCTTGGATGAACAAATTTGGTTTCGGTCATTTTTTCGTAGCTGGTAATATTCGTCTGAAAATTTGATTTTTCTATTTTCAATGCTGTTTTTTACGAATAAAACAAAAACTACGCGTCATATCAAAAAGTGAATGATGAGAAATTTGTAGATATTTTTTAGGTGCACAATTTTGGTGAGATGATCTTTTCTGGTATCTTGCATAGTTTGACAGCAAAATGGCTTTTTTGATTTTTCATTAATTTTTTGTGCGATCAAAATTTGAATTTTTTATTTTTCAAAAAATTCGAAAAGTTGTTATAAAAATATTATAGGGTGTTCAGGAATCAACGTTTTTCTCCTCTTGACTTTTTTTCATATCGTGCGTTTTTCGGCTTAAAATGTTCATTTTCGTTTGTTTTTTGGAATTTTGAAAATGCTATAACTCCAGTAATTTTTTTTTATCACAAAAAGTCATAAGAATATTTTGTTCGACATTTTGCGTACTACTAATAACCGTACATAGAATTTTCAAATCTTCAAAAAAAGTGGTCTCAAAAATTTTCAAAATGTGCTCACTTTTTGGATTTTCATCCAAAATAGCTGGTTAACGAACTCGTTCTCTATTTTTCGGCCATAAAAAAGTGTGCCAAAGCTCAATCAAATCTGATCATTTTTTCGAAAGTTATCGTGGCTACAGACAGACAGACAGACAGACAGACAGACAGACAGACAGACAGACAGACAGACAGACAGACAGACAGACAGACTACAGACAGACAGACACCTTCGTAAAAATCGTTTTTTCTGACTCAGGAGGTCTCAAAACGTGGAGATTTGATGAAAACCGACTATGTCAAATTTTACATAAAACCAATACCTTCTCATTAGAATGAGAATGTAATAAATCAAAATAGAAAAGGCTAGGATCGAAAACTTTTGAATGTTCCCCCATGTTCGCCTCCGCAAGTTTAAATTTTTGTAAATAGAATGCATAAAATATTAACAATTTTAGAAATACATTACAATTTTTGGATTGCTTCTTTTCCTATTTGGAAAATGTAATAATCTAAAAATAGATTGGTTCAGAATCATCCACATTTTTAATGATTATTTTTAAATTAATAACTTTTATTGATTCTAGTAATCTAGTGCTTTTCCAAATTATTTCAGCGCCAATCAGCCATCAAATAATTGAGAGAATATCTTTATCTCCGAGTTGACGGCATTCTTGTGAATTTTTCTGTGACGTATTCGGCCGTACATTTAGATACGGTATATTTTCACGAGTTAACGGTACTCTTGCGAAAGAATTCTCGATAATGTTTGAGTAACGGTGTTTTGTAATAATTATGCAATCATTATTTTTGATATTATTAAAAATTTTCAAAACTGGTTTGCATAATTAGGTGTACTTTGACATATAACAAAATAGGATAAAGTTGATTTTCATAAATGAATTTCCAGTTGCAAGTGCATGATAATTATTTCACTTAGCAGTGCGTGAAATGTAAGCTAAATTTATGAAAAATAAAGGAGGTCCTCCAATGCTCACGTCAAACACTGTCCGTTTGGCTCAATTTGGGTGCATCGGAATTTTCTATAAAAAATGAAAGGTTCTTTGAAAAGTGAAGGTTCCTGTAAGTTTAGGTTATAAAAAATCTACCGTAACTTCCAGGTTGTGGGTCGTAAATAATGAATAGAGCTGTGATTTCTGTTTAGGCACGTAATATACCTGTGGAAGGTACGCTCACGTACATGCGGTGCATGCGGAATGTTTCGGGTGAACATGCTGGCAGCATATGGCCGAAATTAGCCGCACAAACGTATCCGTTGAACTCGTGGCATGCCGAATTGAAAGGAACGTATTTTTGAATTTTTGGATTTAAAAATCGGACCAATATTCAATTTCTGGGGCGTTTTCAAACGCGATATCGTCGCGGAGCTGCTGGCCGAATTAATCCCGCGGAATCGCAAACAATTCACTGTATCTCAATACACAGTGTCTCGTGCGTGGAATGAAGAGATATCGAGTATTCGCAGTCAAATTAAAGCGTTTAAAAAAATCCAACAGCCAGAAGGATTAAGCCACTTTTGTCAGAATCTGGATAAACAGGAGCATATTCCTTTTGAAAATAGAGGACTGGTAGAGCAAAAATAAATCCTATTTTCAAAAACCAGTGATAGGAAAGTCGAATTTTAAAACGTCAGTAGGATTTTTAAATAATTAGTGATTCCTAAGGGGTCATCCATAAACTACGTTACCAATTTGAGAGGGGGGGGGGGGTTTCCACAAAAAAGTGCGGTTGGCAACAGAGGTTGGGGGGGGGCAGTGGAGGTAACGTTACGAACTTTGATAACATTTAGTACTTGCATATTTCAGATTTCACTCTTTTCCCCTCAAAATTTCCCATTCTTTCAAAAATTCTTCTCTTTCCCCCTGTTTTCAAGATACTTGTTCTTTTTCCCTTTTTCTCGTTTTTCCCTTAAATGCGAACTGAATTAGTGGAACCCAACGAGACAATTTTTATCTAAATTTTTGGTTGAAAAATCTACTATTATATTTTTATTCGGAATTCATCTCGCTTGGTTAAAAATACAACTTTTTGCTTGCAAATGAATCTGGTTTGGTTGAGGATTAAACTGTTTAGTTGAAAATATGGATTTTTTTATTAAAAAAAATAAAATATCTTGTTTAAACCTAAACTACTATTAAAATTATGTTTTGAAGATTCCTCATTTTAATAGAAAAGTAATATTTTTGGATTGAAAATATAACTTTTTTGTAGAAAAATGCATTTTTCTGGATTAGAAATTCAATAATTTGATATAGAACTGAACTATTTGGTTGAAAATTCATAGTTTTGGTTGAAAATTCAACTACATGGTTAAAAATTAAACGATTTTTATGAAAATTTAACCATTTGGTACATAATTAACTTTTTTCTTGAAAAATAATATTTTCAGTTTTAAAATTAAACTGTTATGTAGATTGTAGATCAATTGTTTTTTTTTTGCTTCAAAATTGAACAATTCTGTTAAAAGTGTATGTATTTTGTTAAAAATTCATCTTTTTTGGTAGAAAATTAATCTTCTAGGCGGAAAATTCATCTTTTTTGTTAAAAATTTAATTATTGGGGTTTTTAAAGATAAATTTAATTTAATTTATATTTATGGATTTTTGAAAGATTTTAAGTTATTTTAAAAGATTCCAAAGAATTTCAAGAGATTTTGATTCAAAAATTTGTAGAACTCTTATTATTAAAATATATGTTATGGGTTTTTAAATACTTTATGTTTTTAATATTAGAAAAAATCCAGTAAAAAGGCTTTTCCAAATTTGGAATGTTTTAAGAATTTCAGAATCTCCCAAATTCGGACGCTTTTAAACATTTGGGCAACTCTAAAATTGGAATGCTCTAAAATTCAAATCTACCCTAAAATCATGAATAATAATTTTTATTACATCATTCCATACTTTCAGAAAATTCACATATTCAGGAATTTTTTATCAGAATTTTATTTCACTAATTTATGTCAGGCATTTAATTTTGTCTTAATTTTTATGAATTATATGTTTATAAGATTCCAAATTATTTTTTAAAGTTATGCTTGATTGTTGATATTTAGGCTTATTTAAATTAAAAAACTTAAAGCGGCTTTTCTAACGAAAAAAATTTTAAGAAAGGAAATAACGTATCGTTGCGGTATAATTAATAACGAATGCGAAATACCATCTTGTCGGTTTATTTTAGGTTTAGGCGTTTTTAGAGTTTTAGACTTTAGGTTAGGGGTTAGGCGGTTAGGGTGTCTGGTTTGAAATTCGATATAGGACTGTAAATATTTCAAAAGGATCGTGCTGTCCCTTTTGGGATACAAAAGATAAGAAAACGATCCATAACACGTGTTTCGGCCAAATGTGTTCGTCCCGACCTTCGATATCGAGATATATATTCCACTCACAGGTCATTTTCGTTGCCCTTTTTCCTCAGAAGTCTTGGAAAACTAAAAATCTTATCTAAAATATATTTCTTCCCACATAAAAATTCACTGTTTTATTTTTTAATACATATAAATTGAGAAAAACCAGAAGCAGAAATCTAATGAAATTAGTTTTTGGAGTTTTATTAAAAAGTTTAATTTTTATACTATGAGGAAAATTTCGAAAGAATACCCGAATTTGGAATGTTTTCAAATTTTGAACTTTCAGAATTTAAAGGATTTTAAACATAATCTTTTACAAAATTGTTAAATTTTCTAAACTTGCAAAAATTGATAGTTTTTAAACTTTCGGTCTATTTACAGACGTCTTTTAAAAGAGTTTCAAATTTAAATTTCTAAAGCTTCTAAACTTGAGAAGTTTTAAACAGTTCCGATAGGGCTAAATTAGAAGTCTTTTTTTTTGAAGTTCAAAATTAGGAAGAACACTCTAAATTTAAATATGTCAAAATTTGACTGATTAAATTAATCCAGCATGATTTTATTGAAAAATCAGTCATTTATAATGACAAAGCAGTCGTTTTAACAGATGAATCGATTAATATTGCTGAAACTACATCAGTCACTTGACATGCCTGATTTTCAGTCAATAGAAGTGACTGATTTGTCTGAGCTATTAGTTTAACCAAAATGACTGATTTAATTAGTGAAAGTTATTGGTTATATCATTCAAAATAACTGATTTAACTAGTAAAAGTTACTGATTTATTCATTCAAAATGACTGATTTAATCAATAACAGTTACAGTTCAGAAAGTTTTGATAATCTAAAATTAATGATTCGGTAAGTGATCGGGTAAGTGGACGTTACTAATTAGATCAAATCGTCTTTATCGGTAGGAAATAAATCATAAATCTTCTTCGTTAAAAATTGATCTTTTTGATTGAAAATTTAATTATTTTGTTGGAAATTCATTTTTTTATTGGAAATTAATTTTGGTAATTCAAATGTACTATTCTATTTTTGGTTGAAAATATATCTTTTTTAGATAAAATTTCAACTATTTGGTTGAAGATTCAATTATTTTGATGAAAACTCTTCTTTTTTGTATGAATTCCACTGTTTTTTTATTTAAAATAAAAATCTGGTTTGCTTGAAGTATCATTTTTGGATTTGAAATTCAACTAGTCGGTTGAAAGTTGAACAAACTTTTTAAAATTAATTTTTTTGTTAAAGATTCATAATTTTGGTTGAAAACTCATCTCTATGTTTGAAAATTGAGCTATTTTGTTTGAAACTCGTTGTTTTTTTATTCAAATTAATTTTTCTGACTAAAAATTTAACTATTCTATTTTTGGTTAAAATTGAGCTTTTTTTAGTTAAAAATTCAACAATTTGGTTGATGATTCAACTAGTTTGATGAAAACACTTTTTTTTTTGGTTGAATTCGATTTTTACATTCTCATCAGAGAAGGTATTAGATTTGTGTAAGATTTGACGCCCCCCCCCCCCCGTTTTTGTCAAATGTCCACGTTTTGAGACCTTCTGAACCCAAAAAACAGGTTTTCACGAATGCTTCTGTCTGTATGCATAGTGTATGTGTGTTTGTGTGTATGTATGTCGATTTTTAGACTGTTAGCACGATAATTTCCGAAAAAATTAACATATTAGAATGGGCTTTGGTATATTGTTCAAGTGTCTTAAAATGTAGGTCAAGTTCGTTTGCCGACCATTTTGGATGAAAATTTTTGAGACCACTTTTTTCTAAGATTTAAAAATTCTGTGTGCGGATGTTCGTAGTACTCAGAAAGGCGAACAATTTATCCCAATGAAACTTTTTGATAGAACAAAAATTACTGGAGTTATAGCATTTACAAAATTCCAAAAAGTAAACGAAAATGAACATTTTAAGCCAAAAAACGCACGATATGAAGAAAAGTCAAGAGGAGAAAAAAGTAGTTTTTGTTTTAATCGTAAAAAATAGCATTAAAAATAGAAAAATTAAATCTTTCGAAAAACGATACAATGTACGTAAAAAGATGAATAGGCAAAAATTGTGCATTCAAAAAAGATCTAAAAAATTTGTGAGCAGTTCCTTTTTGATAGGATGCGTAGTTTTTTGTTTAAATCTTAGAAAATAAAATAAAAGAATTACATTTTTGGACAAACGACACAAGCTATGAAAAAAATTAATAGACAAAAGTTGCTCACACAAAAAAGAGCTATAAAAATTTGTCATTAATAATTTTTTTAAAGAAGCGTAGTTTTTGTTTTGATAAAAAAAATAGCATTAAAAATCAAAAAATTAAATTTTTGGAAAAACCACACAAGAGTTCAAACAAAAATGATCTACAAATTTGTTATAAAATTTTGTTATAAAAATTTTCCTAGAGCTACATTAAGATAGGATGTGTATTTTTCGTTTAAATCGAGGTTTAAATCGTAAAAAATAGCATTAAAAATGAACAAATTAAATATATGGAAAAACGACACAAGTTGCAATAAATTGTTTAATAACAAAATTGTTTTTTATAGGATGTGCACTTTTTAAATTATAAAAACAAGACGATGCAAAGACGTTTGTTTCAATACCAATGCATATTATGAATTTTAATAATAAAAATTTATTGAAATGATACATTTTTCAGGGTAGTTGAGAATAAAATTCAATGCAAAATAAGAAACAAATATTGAAGTTATAATGATAAATAAAGTTTCTACTTTATTTTGCAATATCTAAATTAGCAATACTAGGCTGAGATACAGAAATAAATATAATATACATTTGATATAATAGTGTTGAACCTAATATAGAAAAGTTCGCATTTTTTACCAAATCGAGTGCGAAGCACAAGACACGTGATGAGAATGTGTTCGTTGAAGCCGAAGGAGCTTTAACAAAAGAGAATTCACAATCAACAAATTACAGTTGTTGATGCTTTGACCTTTAACTTTAAAAGATCTGTGCTCAAACTAGCGAGCCTGTTTTGGTTGAAGTATGAACTGCTTTTGGTTTAAAATCAAAATCTTTTTTGTTTGGAAAGTCAACTAATACATTTTTCGTTGAGAATTCATCTTTTTCCTGAAATACAAGTACATGTTGAAAGTTGAACTAATACGTTCAAAATTCATTTTTTTGGTTAAATATTCATAATTTTAGTTGAAAACTCATCTCTACGGATTAAAATTTAACTATTTTTTTAAAAATTTTGTTAAACTTTAAATTTGTTCTCAAAGTTGAACTGCTTTGAGAAGAGTTCATTTTTGAAGGTTTTCATCTTTGTTGGGTAAAAATTTAACTACCTAGTTGAAAGTTGTACAACTTTATTGAAAATTTTATTTTTTTGTTGACGATTCATAATTTTAGTTAAAAAATAATCTCTTTTGATAAAAATTTAACTATTTCCTTAAAAATTCGTTTCTTTCTGTTGAAAATTAATTTTGGTCATTGAAAATTTAACTATTCCAATTTTGGTTGAACATTGATGTTTTTTAGTTGAAAATTCAACAAACTGGATCATTTAAAATTACTGATTCAATCAGTGAGACAAATTGACTGATTTGAAATGTCTCTTTTGACTGACTTGTCATTTGTGAAATCAGCATTATTTGAATCAGTCAAAACTGACTTCGAAACAGTCACTTTTGTCAGATTCATATTTAGGTTGTATTTAATACTAGAAATGTAAAATTAAAAATTATCCAAAATTTGATCAATACAATGCAATATTATGGCTTTTTAAATTTGTTAAGTCGTAGGAATTTGTAGCACTTTTAAATATTTGGAATTGAGCTTACAAATTGGCATTGCCGTTTAAACCTGAACATTTCTAATTTTTGGATTGCAATTAAAAGACCAGAGTGGATAGACTGCCGGTACTGGCAAAAAAGTTCTCTGCCGGTACCGGTAAAAAAACATGTTTCCAGCCTACCGAAGGGACTGTCAAGCATTTTAGAGTAAGGTCATGTGATTTAGGAGTTATTTTTTTTCATATTTTGGCTTTTGTCGCTTTATGTGGAACATTTTATTAATATATTGAATTTTATCGTCGATTACCGACTCAAGAATCACGAGTAACGATTCATGGGAGCAGGAAGGCATCCCTGTGACTGGTCACAGAAATAATGTTGGTCAAACCCCTACCCCTTTCCAACGTCTCATGGAAACGGCGAGGCACCCCTTTGAATGGTCACAGAAATCATTTTGGTCATACCCCTACCCCTTTCCAACGTCTCGTGGGGGGCGAAAAGGCACCCCTTTGATTGGTCAAAAAATAAATGTTGGTCAAACTTCTACCCCTTTCAAACGTCTCGTTGAGGCGGACAGGCAACCCTTTGAATGGTCAGAGAAATAATGTTGGTCATACCCCTACCCCTTTCCAACGTCTCGTGGGGCGGGAAGGCACCCCTTTGACTAGTCACAGAAATAATGTTGGACAAACCCCTATCCCTTTCCAATGTCTCGTGGGAGCAGGAAGGCATTTCTCTCTGACTGGTCACAGAAATAATGTTGGTCAAAACCCTACCCCTTTTCGCAGTCTCGAGGGGGTTGAAAGGCACCACTTTGACTGGTCATAGAAGTAATGTTGATCAAACCCCTGCTCCTTTCCAAAATATTATGGTGGCGAGAAAGCACCCATTTGGTCTAACCCCTACCCCTTTTCAACGTCTCGTGAGTTCAGGAAGACACCCCTTTGACTGGTCACAGAAATAATGTTTGTCACACCCCTACCCCTCGCCAATATATCTTTGGTGCGGGAGGGCAGCCGTGTGACTAGACAGAGAAATAACGATGGTCAAACCCCTACCCCTTTCCGGTGTCCCATTGGGGAAGGGGGAAAAGGCAGCCCTGTGACTGATCACAGCAATAATTTTATGTGCAATAACAATAATAATGCAATAATGTAATGAAACTGTTATAAAATATGTAATTAAAGTGTAATAATGTACAATAATGTTATGTAATAATGTAAAGGCAGAGAACTGTTTTGCCGGTACCGGCAGAGCATCCACTGCCTTAAAAGCCAATCAAATGTTGCTATTATCGATGCATTGAATCCAAACGATTGAAGTACAGTATCACGCACTTTTTATTGAGCTCTGTGCACAATTTAAAAAAAAATGTAGAGTAGTATCATGCTTCAAAATGATTTGCGTAGAAATCCGTGCTATTGACGGTTGATGGAAAGACCGTGTTCATAAACAGGAAAGCTCTCGCTGGCCTTCGATCACGAGCTTCGGTGTGTAGCTCGATAAAAGTTAAACAAATCGAATATCGCTCAGTCAAGTCTGCTACCCACCTAAATCTGATTCTCTCGATTTCAGACCAGTCTTTCTCTCATGGACTTTCGCAGTATTTTTTTTAATCTCTCTTTTTCTCATTAACTTTCGCAGTATTTCTTCTGTTTGCTTCCTCAAAGAGGAACCTTTGTAATGGTAAAATTTTCTAAAATTTTTACATTCATTTAATTAAACCTTCCTCAATGTAAAAATGTCTAATACAATGTTCTAAGCAAATGTCCGGATGTGTGTGTATGTGTGATTTTTATAGTAAAACTTTTTTCATTAGCATAATTCCAAGTTGATGCAACGATATAAAAGATTCCTTGGTTCGAGACGAATCGATTGACCTATATTATTAGTACATTTTATTAAAGAGTAGGGAAGTTATGGTAATTTATATATTTTGAAAATCGGTTTTTTATAGTAAAACTTTTTTCATTAACATAACTAAAAGTTGATGCAAGAACAGAAAAGATGTGTTGATTCGAGTCGAATCGATTATGTGAGAAGTTGTAGGCTCCGGAAGCTACGATCATGGTTCTTTAAAGCAACCAATCCCGACGCAACTGGAACGTGTACGTCATCCGCTTCTGCTCCTTCTGTCCTAGAAGGTAAGCAAGAGCGGGAAATTTACGCA
>CAKNYM010036651.1:0-11445 GCA_932195095.1 Andricus curvator | reverse complement strand
TGTTTAAAATCCGAAATTGAAACAAATACATTGCAGTAATTCTACAGACATTTAAGACTTCATGAGTTAACTTATTCCTTACAAAAAGCGATCCTCGGGACATGTCTTTTATATTACAATGTAATGAAAATTGCATGCATTTGCCAACCGTGTTTGAATTCATTCATTGTAGGAATGAAAGGCACTCTTAAGAACTAATGTGAAACTCTTCAACACTACATTTATTACATTCCAGTCTAATCTTGAAGTGTGAAACTATAACTTTATGACTAAGATATTTTCCAACTTTGAAAACATATTATTGAAACTTACTTTAATAAATAATATTTGGTTATATTCCCATAAACATGGAAATTGTAGGGACGAGACCTCAAGAAGTAGGGTGGTTTTTAATACTCTGCACTACTTGATTGTGTTCTAGATTCTAAAAACAAATCGACATATTATATTAGTGAAATATCAGTCTACAAGTAAATGGTAAAAAACTGCTTTTATTCACTATCTGATAATGATAAATTGTCATGGGGGTAGTCAATCCTCCTAAGAATAAGGGTGCTTATGTTATTTCCTTTTTAATTGAAAAATACGAGTATATTTCGATATAATAAGCGTTCCAAGATTGAAATTTAAAACGTATGTTGTTACTGATTGCCCAAATGAAATAAATAAACTGTAGAGATGAATCGACCCTTGCAATGAATTTTATCTCTAAAATCCCGGAACATATAAATTTTAATTTCTTCTTTTCTTAGTAAGAGTACAATATACAGTGAAATTCAGGTGGTTTCAAAATTTCTTTTTCAATCAAATGTGAAAAAAATCGCATTTGACCTCGTAGAAAGTAAGGGTTGCAACCCCTTGTCATACAAAATATTTCGCAATTAGTGCTTTTATGTGGAAAATAATATGACGTTTGTTTTGTTAAAAAATTCCAATTCGTTTTGAGATATTAACGAAAAACTGTTTCTGAGGAGAAAATGTTAGGGTGGTGATTACCACTTACCTCTACGAATTAGCAAGTGTGAAAAAGTGCGTGTCTGCTATTTTTTTTATGTAGTACAACATCTCAGAAAATAAAGAATTTTAGTCAAGTACACTTTGCGAAGCAATAAATTAACTGTAGGGTAGGGTGGGCCAAAAGAAAAAATTTTGAATTTTGGTTATGGCTAGCAAAAATCTTTTTCTACATATCAAAATGAACCGTGTGGAAAAATTTCGTGGCAGTCTTGAATCATGCTAAAGCCAGTACACTTTTTCTCAAGCCTGTCTAATCACGCAATACTAGCCTGGCGCTATACTGGCGCTGTCTAGTTGTGGTACGTGTTTCATTCAAACCTTTCTGCTGTCTAATCCCAGTCTTGGCGCGACCCAGGAGTTCGTTACGAATTTGAATATATTATAAGGATTGTCCAGATTTTAGCTAGTTTCTAGATAGAATCACGGTTTGGGCTTAAACAAAAATTTCAGAGGTGAAATAATTTTTGAATAAAAGATTGAGGAAATTACAATACAGAATTGCACAAATGCTCAAGCAATCATTAATTGTACACTATTACATATACAAGATCGTAAACAATAATTGTTGAAGGTGATCGAAATCTTAATACAAGAACTGCATTCGTAAGAACGATTTTTTGAAAGGATGTTTAAAAAAATTGTCTTTTCATTGAATTATATAGTAAAGTTATAATAAATTTATATTGAATGTATAATAATTATAATCTGTATAATGCTATGCATATAATATTGATGATATTCCAGAAAATCAAATATTATTATAAAAGATTTATTTAATTTATTTGAATTATTTATTAATTGCGTAAATGATAATTAAGCCTATCGTATTAATTATTTGAAATAATAAACAATCATTATTTCCTAGCCTAATCGCAAGTAAAATCATAAAAAAAATTTATTTTCAATGATTTATTCACACATCAAGAACTTTTCATGTTTAAAAATTGTTCATATTTTATTGAAATAAATATTAGGATGTAATGAATTGAAATTCATATCCGACAAAAATGGGGAAAAAATGAACTTTTAGATGGCTGAGGTGATTACTTTTGAACCAAACACTTGCATTTCGATCGAAGAAATGTATACTTCCACATACGAGTTTCCAAATGAAAAAGCCACATTAAGACAAAAGTATTTTTTAATTTTCATCCCAGGAACATGTTTGCTTGACTTGTCAACATGAAAATATGAGTTTTCAACAATTACCAAGTTTTGGACGAAGCAGTTGATTTTTGAACAAACCAGTTGAATTTTCCATCAAAAGGGACGAATGTATAAAAAAATTTTCTACTTTCGAAACCAACAGTTACGTTTTTATCTGAGAAAGATGTTGTATCTTAGTAGAAGGGATGATACTACAGATGAAATTCCAATTAAAAAAGACAAATTTTTGAAAAAAAAAGTTGAATTTTCAACCGGCAAAGAGTTCTGTTTACTTTCCACCACCAAAATATTAAGTTAAAAAAGAAAGTGCAAAAGAAATTGTCGAATGTTCAACAAAACAGTTGAATTTCAAACCAAAAAGAACGATTCTTTAAAAAAGCTGTTTAATTTTCCACGAAACAGTTTTTCAAACGAAAAATACGATTTTTCATAAAACTATTTCAATTTTTTCCCCAAAAATTTTTCAACTGACTTTGCAATAGGACAAGATACTTTGACAACAACAAGTATATTTTCCACGAGCTACTTGAATTTTCCACCAAACAGTTGAATTATAAACGACAAAGAATGACTTTTTCAACAATTTTTACCAAAACACTTACATTTTTTTCAAGAAAGAATGCAATTACTCCAAAAGTAGATGAATTTTTAAACTGTAAATACACATTTAAAAAGAAAAACTTCAATTTTCAACGGACAAAGATTTCAGTCGACTGTTAAACATCAAAATATGAATTTCAAACGGAAAATAAATTTTCTAGGAAATAGTTGAATTTGCCACGCAACAGTTGAATTTTCGGCCAAAAACGACGACTTTGCAAGAAATTTTAGTCTTAATTTTTAACCGAGCAATTGCATTTACATATATTCCAGAAAGATGAAATTTCTACAAAAATAAATGACTTTTTGAAGCAAAAATTCAAGCTTTTCCACAGGAAGAAGCAACTGAAAAAAAAGAAATATTAATCGAATCACAAGGCAAATAAAGAACAAGTAGAATATTGTATCAGGGTTCCCAGAAAACAACATTTTAACTTCATATTGAAAGACAGGACTTGTAACGTTTTTATCTCAAAATGTTCTATAAACGGAATATAACCAATTCCAAGGAAAATAAAGAATTTGCAAATTTAGTTTGCTTCTCATTTATTTAAAGTTATTTTTCAAGGTATTACATGTCGGTATAATTACTGCGATTTATTTGTTTCAATTTCGAATTTTAAAGAATTCTCCCACCCCACCCCACTCTACCGTAATAAATCGTTACGAAATATACATCCACCCCTGATCTGTTGCGTAATTTAAATAAAGTCCCGCACCACGGACAAAACTGTTCTTTACTCCCGGATTAGGACATCGAAAAGGATTTCACGAATCGTTCCTCGCCTTCTTCGCCTTGCTCGCGTGCCTAGTTCAGCCCGTGAAGCTGGACGTGAACGACAGCCCGACCATGTAGTCCCTGTTCTCCACAGAAATTCACTTGCGTTGAACAGTACAGCGGTAGACCCTTCAGTTTCTCCTAGCCTGGAAGCTGGGAATCAGTTGGTCCACGCTAATAAGTCCCCGTGATCTTTTCAATGGATATTCTGTTCAATCAAACGGTATTGGGTTCTACCGCGAATTCATGCCAGTTATGTAGGAACGCTTTAAATTTCATACATTTCCAGTCGAAATGTATTACATTTTCAACAAAATAGTTCAATTTTCAATCAAAAAAATATTTTCTGCCAAAAGAGAAGAATTTCCAAACTTAGAACGGGATTTTCAAGCCGATAAGTGGAATATTTGAAAAAAATGTTGACTTGAAAAATCAAGATGGATTTCCCACCAACATGTTAAGTTTTAACCAAAAACAGATGATTTTTAAACCAAATGTTTGAATTTTTAAGCAAAGAGATGAATTTTCAACCAGAACATTGCGAAAAAGTATCATCAGAAAATAATAATTATTATTACTGTGATATAGTGATGTTTCGATAATGAATTTCTCATAATTTTTTTGCGATCATTTTTATTCCTATAATTCCTATAAGGACGAAAAAAGTAAAGGAAATTCATGATAGGAAAAAAATAGGCGTAATTTATATATATTTTCCTACCATACTTTTTCGTAAGGGACTAGTTGAATTTTCAACCTACAATGATGAATTTTCAAGCAAATACTTCAATTTTTAGTTGAAAAATGTATTAAAAAATTTTTTTTGGACAAAGGATGTTCGAGTTTGAACAACAGAAATGTATGTCCAACCAAAAGAAGTTAATCTTTACCAGTGTACTAAAATTTTCAACAAAATAGTTAAATGTTCAACAAAAATATATATGACTTCTCAAGGATAAATTTAATACTGGAAATATTTAAACCAAAAATGTTGTAATTGGAAATCGAAAGCTGTAAAATTCATCCAGGAACGATCAATTATTAAGAAAATAGTTGCATCTTCAACAGAAACAGATTAATGTTTAGTCAAACAGTTCCATTTTCAATTAAAAAGATGAAATTTCTACCAAAG
The DNA here is from genome assembly GCA_932195095.1 of Andricus curvator. Classification (NCBI taxonomy): domain Eukaryota; kingdom Metazoa; phylum Arthropoda; class Insecta; order Hymenoptera; family Cynipidae; genus Andricus; species Andricus curvator. The sequence continues at coordinate 6,751 of CAKNYM010036651.1, read as the reverse complement.
AAGATACATCCCAAAAAACGAATTTTCAAGAAACTAAATTACTTGTAAACCATAGAGATGAATTTTTAATGTAGTTGTAAACATTTTAACCAAGTGTTTGGATTTTCATCCATAAAAGATGAATTCTGAACAAAAATTGTCGTACTTGATATTTAAACTGACAAAAATTTGGTATTACAACAAACCCAGTTCAATTCAACCAAGAAAGACAACTTTTCAAAAATATACATGAATTTCATATTCCCAAAATCTATGCCCATTTTCTCCGTGAGGAGCTGAAAAACTGTTCATTCGCGGCGGAGATTCGAATAGCGTCCAGTTTTGCTGAGAGTTCTCCTCATCCCGTGAAAACGCCTTTCCTTCGATATCAGACGTCACGCCTTGCGGCGTTCAGACGTCAGAGAGTTGGGCGAACGCACTGCAAAGCGTGAACGTTCAACACATGTCCATTTCATTGCATGAGAAGAGACGAACACCACAGCTAGCCGCAGACCCCTTACTCAGTCCGGAACGGGACCCACCAAAAAAATGTCTCAAGTCCCCTGAACGAGATTTATGGCATCACGTTAACTCATTCAACTCATAGGCGGCGGAGACAACATACTGACCTGCGGTATTCGCCCCTTTGCCTAGAGAAGAGAAAAGTGGCGAGCGTCATTTTGCTCCCAATCCCTGGAAAAATCCCACGTTCTGGAGCCTCTGGTTTGGAGCACCTCTTTGGTATCGTCCCCCAACGTTAGGAGCCGAAAGAGTCCGGTCGTTACCGATCATGCACGAATCTGAAGAGCCGGTTGGCGCGCAATTTAAATGCGTACATTTAAAGTTTGATATCATTCGCATAGTTCATAAATTAATTTAGAAAGAAAAGTGTTTTTTTTTAAATGTTTCTAATTATTGATTAATGCTAATTATATTAATTCTTCATAATTTAAATAGTGCATGTAGGTGCATTTCAATTTATTAAAATGCTCATGACTGCATTTCATTGTATTTTTAGAACTAATTTACGAACTGAAGAAACAATCAGAGGGCAATGCAATTAAGAACTAATATATATTTTTTTATTTTAATATTTTTACAGTTTGAAAATGTAGAATAGAATTTTGTTTCTCCATGTACATCCTCATTAGACTTTTACATATACTACCTTTGTACCTTCTGTGTATAATACTTTTACTTTGACACTTTTTACCATACTTCGTACACCAGAGTCTCACTATTTGAACGCGCGATCGCACGTGTTATATAAATTCCTAGAATTGCTGGTCCTCGCAGTTTCTCAGGGGGCAGGGCGAGAGACGGTTGCGACTCCGCCTCTGAATGGACGCATTCACTACTACTCAGTCAAGTAGATTGCGCAATATTATGGAAACGGTTCAGGCGGCCCTGACTGTTTACGTTTCGCTGTACGCGCTATATGGACAAGGCTATTTTCAGGCAACCCCCGAGATTGTTCATCTATTGAGACTCTGGTGTAGTTACAAAAATCGCATGTTCAGCTCAGTCATGCCATTCTCCACTTATTAATCTTACAATAATTTATTCTGAAATTGCTTAATATTGCCACTTGATATTCTCCCGTACAGGAGCCTTATTCTGGAAAATTCAATCCATAAAAACATTAGTATTCAAATTTCTACAATATTTAGCTTAAATAAAGTTGGTTAGCAGTTTGTTTCTTTTAATCGTCGCTTATAATTTTATTTTCGATTGCTTCCTCATTTGCTTCTTCTCTGGAAAATTTCAAGTTTAAAAATTTATTTCTTTAATATAAAACTGGACACTCTAATAAACATAAACCTACAAAAAATAAGTTACACAACAGGGTGGCGATTTGACGTGAAAACCTTGAATGACCTGTAATTTAATTAAAAACCTTGATTATTTAGTAATCGCTTAAAATTATATAATTTTGAGCTTTACCAATTCGTTGATTTATGTATCCACTGAGAGCATTCAAAATGATAGTGTGGTTTTATACGTTTTTTCATCTTTTAACTGTACAATTTATAGAAGTTAAAAACTTTCAGTTTTGCTGAATAATGGCATTTAATTAAAAATTTTGGAGTGTGTTGACAGCTTCCACTTTATACGTGTAATTAGTTAGGCGTTTGAATTTAAAAAATGTTAAGCTTTAGTTTTTAAAGCTTAAAATACAAAAGAGTTCCAATTTGAGTATCTGAATTTGCAGTTCAGTTTTTATAACTTCAAATGAAAAAAGTTGTTAGCTTCGAGAGTTCGAATCTTTAAATTTCAATGGCCGTGAAAAATGTTTGCGAACGGGGAAGAAACCGGGAAATGACCGATAATTTTTTTCCTCGTTTAAAACGGCCACCCTGAATTATAATGCTGCGATTTTAAGGCAGTATAGGATATAAATAAATAATTTTTATCTGCAACATTTTTTTAATTTTCTTATATGATTTTGACGATATTTCCTTTTTGAATACGTCATAATTTTAATATGAAATAATTTGAAAGTCAGTTGTGACTCGATTTTCGTAACATCGTAAATATATGTAATTGTCCTATGACTATAACTTCAAATATTCAAGAAAGTTTAAAAACAGCAACCGCCCGTTTGTTGTGTTAAGTTCTGACGAGAAAAGTATGCAGGTAAACCTCACTCTATTTCTATGGGGGTTTGAAACGATTGTGATAATTAAATAGTATATTGCGTGACGAGGGTCGAAAGGCACGATTTCACGAGTGTGAAGTTAGCTGCCCGAGCGAAGCGAGGGCTGATATCACACGAGTGAAATAGTTGCCTCGGCCCGAGTCATGCATACAATTTTTCATTATATCGATTGAGGTATGATGAAAAAATAATTAAAATCATAATTAAATTATCACAATAGTGTCAAACCCCCATAGAAATAATGTGAGGGTTTCGCATATACTTTTCTCGTCAGAACCTAATGCAATAAACAAGAGGCGGTTGCTCTTTTTATACTTCCTTGAATATTTCAAGTTATAGTAATAGGACAATATATATATATCATATATTTAAGACGTTACGAAAATCAAGTCACAACTGACAGTTGAAAGTTTAGAAAAATATAAAACCTCGCTATCATTTCCAATGCTCTAAATTCTAAATGGATGAATAAATCAACAAATTTGTAAAGTTTAAAAATTATATCATTTTAAGCGATTTTAAGTTACAACACTAAAAATGGAGAGATTACCATTTTTTGTACTGAACACTTTTTAAAGTAGTATTAATAATTGTTCAATTCTTATTTATACATCAAAATTTGTTTTGAAATCTTTCTAAATAATCCCTCAAAATTATTATTTTTACATTCTCATTCTAATGAGAAGGTATTAGTTTTATGTAAAATTTGACATAGTCGGTTTTCATCAAATATCCACGTTTTGAGACCTCCTGAGTCAGAAAAAAACGATTTTTACGAAGGTGTCTGTCTGTATGTCTGGCTGTGTGTCTGTCTGTCCGTCTATCTGTCTGTCTGTATCGTGTAGGCACGACAATTTTATAAAGATTGATCAGATTGGATTGTGCTTTGGCACACTTTTTTATGGCCGACAAAGAAAGAACGAGTTCGTTAACCAGCTATTTTGGATGAAAATTCAATAAGTGAGCACATTTTGAAAATTTTTGAGACCATTTTTTTTAAAGATTTGAAAATTCTATGTACGGTTATTAGTAGTACGCAGAATGACGAACAAAATATCCTTATGACTTTTCGTGATAAAAAAACTGGAGTTATAGCATTTTAAAAATTCCAAAAAACAAACGAAAATGAACATTTTAAGCCGAAAAACGCACGATATGAAAAAAAGTCAAGAGGAGAAAAACTTTGCTTTTTGAACACCCTATAATATATTCAAACCAACTTTCTCAATTTTTTTAAAAATCCAAAATTCAAATTTTGATCGCACAAAAAAATAATGAAAAATCAAAAATTCCATTTTGCTGTCAAACCATGCAAGATACGAGAAAAGATGATTCCACAAAAATTGTGCACCTAAAAAAGATCTACAAATTTGTCATTATTCAGGTTTTGATATGACGCGTAGTTTTTGTTTTATTCGTAAAAAACAGCAGTGAAAATAGAAAAATCAAATTTTTAGACAAATAACACGAGCTACGAAAAAATGACAGAAACAAAATTTGTTCATCCAAGGAAGAGGTACAAATTTGTTGTGAATCATGTTTCGATAGGATGCGTAGTTTTTGTTTTATTCGTGAAAGAACATTGACAGTAAAAAAAATCAAATTTTTGAAAAAACAATGCAAGGTACGAAAACAGATAAATGAACCAAAATTGTGCACTCAAAAAAGATTTATAAACTTGAATATATTCAAAATGAAAAAAATTAACTTTTTTGAAAAACGGCACACACGGAAAAAAGTAGATAGTTAGATTCACTTTTATGTATTGTTAACTTGAAGTTTACTTGTACGCATTGTACAAGAAACAATTCAAATACTTTTTGATACTGAATGAGATAGCGATCTCACAATATACAAAACCTAAAATCAGCATTACTACTTCAAATTGTAAAAAGAAAGATTACTAGAACAAGTAGCTTCAATAACTATTTGAAATAGTACATTTAAACATGTAAACTGTATGAATAACTAATTTTCATAGTAAGCAAAGAATTGTGACTTTGACTTTTGCAAGTGAGTTCGATCTGCTTTTTCGCACTGCAATAAGCACTGCGCGAGATTGTTAGCCTTACTATTTGAAATTGTAAGTAAGTTCAGAGGCACAACTAGAATCGTGTAGGCCCCCTTCGCAACATTTTTTAGGCGGTCCGTTTGAAATTAAAAAAGAAGGACGACTTATAACTTGCTTATCAGTAAAAAAACAGATTTTCGCTTTTCAATCTATAAGACAGACCGCACACTGACATTTCATAAAATTAAGTAAATTATCGGAAACTATTTTATAATGTTTTCTCTTTTATCATAATATCAGTTGAGATAATTATTATAAATGAACATAGTGAATAACTCTACTTTATACTTCAATACTGTTTTTTTGTTTTGTACAAAATTTTCAGAATTTAAAAATATTCGGAAGAATTATATATAAAAAGAATACTTTTTTTTACATTATTTCTTCTATAATATATTAATTATAAGAAATTAAAAATATCATAACCCAGGTGCGAATTGTCGGTCAGGCCATGGTTGGCCCAACCTTTGTAAGGTCGGCCCAACTTTGTGAGCCAATGGTCGGGCCAACCAGCTTAATGATAACGCATGCCGTCCCTATTTTACACAGTTGGGCCAACAATAGTTGTCATGGTTGAGCCAACCGCGAAATACAAGGTTGGCATACCATTGGTTTTAAAAGTTGGCCCAACATTGAGAAGAAGCGTTGTTTAACCAACGCTTCTTCTGCGAATTGATCGTCGGTCTACGGTCGGGCCAACCGTCGGACGGTCGGTCCAACTTTGTACGCCACTGGTCGGGCCAACCAGCTAAATGATAACGGTCAACTGCCTTTGGCTTCTCAACGTCGGCCCGACATTTAGTCCCATATATGGGCCATCTATTAAGGGCCCTGGAAATCGAGTGTAAATCGTAGAAAATGGATTCAGGCCAAACGGCGAAGCCATTTTGTCTGATTTTTTGTATAAATGATCTAAAGGGTATACAGACTCTCGGTACAGCTCGATTTTTTCGAAAAAAAATCTATTTTTCATGTAACAATGAAAAGAAGAAAAATGACTTTTTGTGGTACAGTGTTCTACTATTAAGCGAAGCAGGGAGCAGGTAAAGCAGTTATCGTGCTCGGAATTTCTTTTGCGCGACCCTAGCGGGAAAAGGAAAAACTACCAACCAAGTCTGCAGGTTATGAAGCGCCCACTGTGACCCACATTCATTCATTCAGGGGCGAACACACCGTATACAAAAACTAGGGGCCCCTACCCAAAGGAGTGGGTAAATTTCCAAAAGTTTGGGTGGGTGGCAAACTTACTCCGAAAGTAGTAGACAATATATATATATATAGTAGACAATATACAAGTTCTCTGTATAAACGGGCAGATTATACAAACATGCAAGATATCCATAATATGTGTCGCCCCATTTCCTCCGAAAATACCAGATTGATTCGCATTAGACACACACTTTGCATGTTTGCACAACTCAGGGGCTGTCTGCAATAACCGGTTATAGAAGAAGTTTTGTAAAAAAAAAGTAACAGAATTTCCTTTTTAATTTTTGTGTTCTTTTCAAATGTTTATTAACATTTTATGAAATCTTTGAAATATTTGTGAAATATTTCGTATTCGTTTGAAATCACTGGAATATATGGAATCGTTTGATATATTTGCAATGTTTTGAAATCTTCGAAATGTGGTGTACTGTACTCTTTTCGACATCTTTGGAATTTTTGTATTCTTTTACAATCATTACGAAATGTTTATGAAACTTTAGAAATATTTGTTACATCTTTCGGAAATCTGTTGTATTCATTGGAAATCATTGAATTATTTTTAACTATGTAAAAAAAAAAAATTTTCAAGCTCTCAGGGTCAAAATACTAAACGCTTGACTTCTATAACCGGTTATTGCAGACAGCCCCTGAGTTGTGCAAACATGCAAAGTGTGTGTCTAATGCGAATCAATCTGGTATTTTCGGAGGAAATTGGGCGACACATATTATGGATATCTTGCATGTTTGTATAATCTGCCCGTTTATACAGAGAGCTTGTATATTGTCTACTATAATATATATATATATATATATATATATATATATATATATAT
>CAKNYM010036650.1:0-11700 GCA_932195095.1 Andricus curvator | reverse complement strand
TAATCATTTTTGAGTCTATTTCTCTCCTCATCGCTAAGACCTGTCATTTTTAATGTTCTCTTGTGCTCTTTTTTCTTTTCTTGCTGGGCTGCTTGAATTTCATCATTCCACCACGCATCACCAGACTTTCTTCCTACCACTGCCGTACCACACACTTCAATTGTAGTTTTAACAATGATATCCCGTAATAAAGCCCACGCGCCCTCTATATCTTTATTGCTCGTAAGCGCTTCCCAAGTTGCCCTATCTATGCGTTCGCCTAACTTATTTTGAAACTCTATTCGCACTTCCGGTTTCTGTAAATTTTCAATCTTTATTCGAGTTTGTTTCGTTTTTTTTTTTTTTTTTTTTTTAACTCAAGAAATCTGAATTGATTTTATATGAAACGTATTATCCTCAATTCCAAATGGTATAACTGAATTGAATGAAATAGGATTTGTGATACCGAGATACCAAAAAAAATTTATGCATTATAGTTATACATACATATAGTAATAATAAATTCTTTAATAATCGTCAGTAAATTGTCCTTTTACTGCTTTTGGTATTAGATAGGTAGAAAATTATATTTTTCAAACTTTATTGAAACGTATAACAGTTGCTTCTTTCTAATTACTGTTTCTGGTTTAAGAGAACGAAGGGAAAATCAGGTATTAACATGAATTGAAATTTTCAATCCTATTCTATTCAAGCCTTCTTACCGGGATGAGACGAAATTTTTTATCGAGTGTAAACTTTTTAATGCGAGAATTCGTACTGGTTTGAATACTTTTCAATACGAATTAATGATGGAAATGTTTCGGTCGAGTGAAAACTTTTTAATACGAAAGTTCGCATTAGTTTTAATGATTTCAAATGCGATCGAATGAGAAGAATGTTGTGCGTGTATTGAAAACTGTTTAATGCGAAATGTCGCATTGGTTTAAATTTTGCAAATTCCAAAAGTTATTGGAATACTTTTGAATGCGTAACCGCGGATTAAAATTTTATTCAATACTTTATAAAGTGTTTATTTATTTATTAATATTTATATATTTATTTTACATTATTTAAAAAAAGTTTTACAATAAACAGGAACCGCTTGATTACTTTTATACTTTTACATGCGGAAGATCCACAACTGCCATCTCGCATTCGGCGTCTTGAAGTTTAATGCGAACCAATACTTTGTAATGCGAATCATCACCACTGCCGTTTCGTATTCAGCGTGATGAAGTGTAATGCGAACCAGTACGAACTAATAATTTTAAAATCTTTTTTTCGGAACAGAAAACAGAATTGAATCGCATTCAAAATGTCAATACATTTTAATACTTTTCAATACGACGTTTTTGCAGGGTATCCTCAATTCATTGAATTCCCTCAATTCTCTGAACTCTTTCAATTCCATAAATTTATTGAATTGCTTTAATGCTCTAAAATCCCTTGAATTCTCTTATTTCTGAAATTCTCTGAATTCCGTTAAAATCCCTGAATATGCTGAATTCTTCGAAAGGTCTGTTATTCCTGAAATTCGATGAAATCCTTAAATATTCTGAATTTCTCAAATTCTTTGAATTCTCTGAAATCCTTGAATATTCTGAATCCCTGCATCTGAATTCCTTGAATTCTCTGAACTCCTTCAATTTGATGAATTCCCTTATAGCCTAGAGGCATCTCGTACGAAAAAAGGTGTTTTCACCGTATTAAGTAGGTAATGCGCGTTTTTTGCTAAAACGATTTTATTGAGGGGTCCTGATGAAAATTCAAGTCTTCTAGAAATGACTACCATGCGTCCCGGAAATATTTTTGAAAAAAGTTCCAAAAATCGTGTTTGCATAGACTGTCCCGCCCCATTGCATATTCATTTTAGAGCAAAATGTTTAACAGCAAAATTAAACTAGAGGAAATTCTGAGAAAGTTAAAAAAAACCTCCCATCTGCAACAGGTGCCGAGTTATGATACTTCAAAGAAGCCGGATTTTTGTCAAAAAAGAGGCGAAAATATTTTTCAGGGAAAATTACTTGTATTCAGTTTTTTCAAAATATTTCGCTTCTGGGTGAAGCTACGTAATTGGTGCCAGGGAAAAAGTTGTAGAGCAGGGAATTATGCGTGAATCTAAAAAAAAATATACTCTTCTAGTCTCCATAGATCAAGAGTTATGACTCTTCGAAAAAACACATTTTTTATATTTTGAGCTATTTGTAGCCTAAAAAGTTTTTTCAAACCCGCTCGTTTCATACATATCCTACAGGAAAACGTTTAGAAGATGAATTATAGATGGCTATATTTTGCGAAACATAAAAAAAATGTTTTAGCTCTTATAGGTCCCGAGTAATGACCATGAAACTTTGACGCTTTTCATTCAGAAGGCTCTGTTACTAGAAAATGTACTGCGACCGTATTTGAGCAATTTGATGGCATATAATATGCATTTGTATAGTTCTCATCACAAGTACACTTTTTTCTCCTTTTTTGTTAAAAAACAATACATCGTTCAACCATTGTTTAAATAATATGCTTCACACTATCAATTGTGTGCACATTTTATGTATTTACTTTGTGAGAATTCCTTCCAGAATATCTGTTGTCGAAAGTAAATGAAGAAAAAATATATAAATGAACTGGTTTTACATTGTTCACTACTTTTTTATCAAAAATCTTATTGAAGGGATTTATAGTTTTATAAAGTTGTATTATTTTGTGTTAAAGATGCCAAAAATTGAAAAACTAATCATCGCAGAGGAAACAATTATTGTTAATAATAAAAGAATATGAAAACCAATTAATTACGTAATTATGCAGTTGATGAAAAGAAACTAATTAAATAATTGATTGATAAATTACTTAGCATTAGATGATAGTCTGCATCGTAGAAACTTGAAAATTCAACAATTAACAATAATTGCTTCCTCTGCGATGATTAGTTTGGCAATTTTTGGCATTTTTATTATAAAAGAATACAATATGTTATCAAACGAATCCCTTGAATAACATTTTTTATGAATAATAAATAAAAATTAAGAACAAGTTAATTTATATATTTTTTTCTTCATTCACTTTCGACAACAGATATTCGGGTAGAAAGTTCAGGGCTCTCAAACTTCTGCCCATGTACCCAGCTAACCTGTTACCATCCTGAAAGGTTCCTGAATGATCACATGTTATCAGAGGAATTGTTACTTGTATCTCAGTCTCCTAGCAGGTAACGGCATAATCGCCGTAGTTTACTAGGGAGGCTTGTTTGCAACCGTTCCCTGTCAGACTAGTAACATGGCGGTAACAGCCGGCAGCGATCTTCATTTATACATATACATTTTGGGTCTATCCTCTATAATGTAATTTCTTTTTCGTAAGGGTTCAGCTGATAAATATCTGTTTTTTTATAAAAGCTTTGTTCACATATTATCTCCCTTTTCTGGAACTTATTTATCGTTTAATTATGTTCCTTTCCAACATTTTTGCAAAAATATTCATAATTATAATTCCGAAACGATGTATATTTTGAGGTTAAGCTGTCATTGCACGTTGCGTTTCCAAACATCACTTTGTTACAAGCATGTGATTACAATGGCGGGATAATGTTACCTGCTTCGCTTGTAATTTGTTACTACTTTGAGTGGGAAATATATTGTCACTGGGTGACCAGCATGGAAGTCACCAGTGACTGTTTTTTTTAATCTTGTTACAATTATGTGACTATTCGGACTAGTAACTGTGTTAGCTGGGTAGTGTATAGCGAGGACGAAACTCAAGGGAAATCTCGTTCATGTTACTATGAATCTAAAAAAAAATCAAGAAAAAATCAAAGGTGCATTTTTTGATTTGCAAGAGTGTAGATTGCACTACAAGCTGCTACAAAGAAAAATAAATGATATCAATTCGTTCCCAAGATACATTAAAAAAATCGTTAATTTTTTTTTAATTCACTTAAATATTCAAGAAACCATGCATTTTTTTGTGAAAAACAATACGTGTCTCATATTTTGCCTTGGTGAACAATTTATTTCCTCCCAAACACTTCAGTGACACCCCCAGAGTCAGTGCCCCATTTCATATGAAATCGGTCAAATATTGGAATCTACTCAAGTTTGAAACACACCTCTTATTTCGTCCATCAGTCTCTGCACTATGACTTTCAAGCCGTCCTTTTCGTCTAGTTCGGATTCGAGTAACGCGTTCTTTTCTATTTCCAGGTTAAATTTGGCTTCTATTTCTTCCTCGGTTGCTTTGGTGATTCTGAAAAATACAATTTTTTGTTATTCATTATGAGGGAAGGTCTTTTCGTAAGTATGTTCAAAAGTGGAGGGTTAAAAATATGAATTATACCTGTGAGCCCTTTCCAAATCGTCATTCTTTTGTTCTAATTCTCGGATATATTTGAGCTGCTGTTCCTGGAGAGCCTGTAGTTCTTGAGCTTGTGTCTGGAACATGGCACAGTCGGAAGATTGTTGATCCTGTCGGATTCTTAATTGGTCTACTTCATTGCCGAGCCTCGAATTCCTTTGTTGCAGTTCGCGGATTGTTTTCTCCGCCTGCTCCAAGGACGCTTCCAATTCTTTCTCCAGCATCTGGGAGTTTTCTTGAAATTCCTCCAGTTCTCGCTCCACATCATCTTTTCTGTGATTATTCATGAAACGGTAGATTACATTTAATTTTAAAGCATAAAAAATGTGCTAAGTTAAGCATTCTGTAGTAAATATTGTGATAATGAATAAAGCGGAATTGATTTCTTGAAAATTGTTTCATCATGCGGAAATAAGTAATTGCAGACTTCACAGCCCAAAGTGCTCTTAAAACAGGAAAAACAGGGTGATTTTTCACGAAAATAGTGGAATAATATGTGAATAGACTTTCTGTAATACAATTAATGTAGGTGCCATATTCCTAAGATTTCAAGGCGGAATATATTGCGTTTCCAACAAAATAGTTGAATTTTAAACTCACAAATATGCATTTTTAACCAGGATTAATTTTCTAAAAAAAAAAGAACTTTCAACAAAATAGATTAATTTTCAACCAACGAAATGAATCCTCAACCAAAGTAATTAATTGTTGTTTATTATTATTTTTAAAATTATTTTTAACAAAATAGTTGAATCCTCAATCAAAATAGATTGATTATCAACCAAACAGTTGCATTTTTAACTAAAAAAGATGAAATTTTTACCAAAAGAGGTGAAATTACAAATTAAACAGACGAATTTTCAAGAAAATATTGCGTTTTCAACCAAAGAAAATTTTCCAGTCAAGAAAATAAAAATTTCTACCAAACCGTTGAATTTTCGACCCAAAAAGACGAATTTTCAACGCAATAATTGAATTTTGAACAAAATAGATAAACTTTTAAGCAAATAGATAAATTTTTAACCAAATAGTTGCATTCAATTTTCATTCACAAAAATGAATTTTAAAGTACAAAAAAATTATATAAATTTGGAGAGTAGAATTCAACCACAAAAGACCAATTTTTAATAAAGTACTTAAATCCAAATTTCAATTTTCAACCAAATTGTTGAATTTTCATTCCAAAAAGACGAATTTTCAACAAAATAAATTTATTTTTAAGCAAATAAATCAATTAAAAAAAGATTAATCTTCAACCAAGAACTTTTCAACATGAATTTTTTACCAAATAGTTGCATTTTTACTTAAAGAATATTAATTTCCAATTAAAAAATTTAATTTTCAACTACAAAAAAAATTTGTAACAAAATAAATGAATTTTCAACCAAATAGCTTCATTAATAACATTAAAAAAAAATATTAATTTTCCACATAAAACTGGAATAACTTAATTTTCAGATAAAAAAATTAATTTTCAAATAGAAAAAAACGGATTTTTAAAAAACTTTGTATTTTTTTTCAGAGATAAATCATATATCTTCAACCCAGAAAATTAATTTTCTGCCAAAACAGACGAATTTTTAACAAAATAAATTAATTTTCAACCAAATAGTTGCATTTTTAACTAAAAAAAATAATGCCCAACACAAAATAAAATAATTTTCAGATTGAGAAATTAATTTTCAAATACAAAAAAAACGGATTTTTAACAAAGTATTAAAAATTTTAACCCGAGATAAATTTTCAATTAAGAAATGAATTTTTTAACAAAGTAGTTAAACTTTCAACTATGCAGTTGAATTTTAAACCAATAAGGATGGATTCCTTATAAAAAATGTAACAGTTAATACTTCAACCAAAAAAGATTTTAGTGTAAAATTAAAAACAGTTGAATTCAACCAAAAAAGACGAATTTTCAACCAAACAAGATTTCAGTTGAATTGACAACACCAATACATGAATTTTCAACAAAACGTTCATTTTCTACCAAAATAGTTTAATTTTCAATAAAAAAAGACGAGTTTTCAACAAAGCTGTTAAATTTTCAACCAAAAAGGATGACTTTTGAACAAAATTGTTGAATTTTCCACCAAATAATAAAATTCGTATTTAAAAATGTAATCTTCGGAAAGAAGCAACTGCAAAAAGAAAAGAAATAGAAATGCAAGGAAAATAAATTACTAACAAAAACGTAATATCAGGATGGCCGCAAAACTTCATTGTCAAAATTCCTTAATTTTTTCCTTACCAATTTTTAATTTTCCTATTAACAAAATACTTGAACTTTAACAGAAAATAGGTGGGAGTTTCTTATTCGATTCTATTAATTCAGTTCGCATTTAAGCAGAAAACGGGTAAAATATAAAAAAGGGTAAAAAGAGGATTCTTTCTTTAAAAAATAGGTGTGGCGCGAAAATGTCGAAAGCATTGTTGTCGCTTTTCCTCAATGCCGATTGGGTAATTTGAAAAACTCGAAGGAAGGAATGTTGCCAAATTCACACACATAATTTAACAATTGAGTTTCAGTGGTTTCAGTTGAAGGTAAACCAAGAAAAAGGGAATTTTCAAACCAAAAAATACGAATTTTCAACCAATTAAGAAAAAAAAATCTCATCAAAAACGTTGAGTTTTCAAGTCATAAAGACGAATTATTGAAAAAAAGTTGAATTTACAGCCCAAAAAATGGATTTTCTACCAAAATAATTGAATTTTTAAGTAACAAAAGACGAGTTTTCAACCAAACAAGTGAATTTTTAACTGAGAAAGATCAATTTCCTGGCAAAAATGGAATAGCTACATTTTTGAGGAAAAAATTAATTAAAAAGAAAACAACGAATTTTCAAAAATTTGTTAAATTTTCAACCAAAGAAATGAAATTTTAAATAAAATGATGCAGCTTCAATGAAAAAAAAAACATATTCAACCAAATAGTTGAATTTTCAATCCAAAAGATGAATATTCTACCAGAAAACGAAAAAAAATTTCAACTAAAAAAGATAAATATTCAATAAAAATAGAATTGTTTAATTTTAAGGTAGAGAAATAATTTTACAATCAAATAAAATAAATTTTCAACGAAATAGTTAAATTTTCAACCAAACAGATTAATTTTAATCCAAAAAGATGTAGTATTTAAAAAAAATTCCACGAAAAATGAAATAATTAAATTTTTAGTTAAGAAAAATTGATTCTGAATGAAAAGAAAACTAATTTTCAACCAAAGAAATGAAATTTCAGACAAAAAGATTAATTTTCTACCGAAAAAGAATAATTTGTAAGAAGATACATGAATTTTCAACCAAACATTTCAATTTTTAGTGGAATTTTCAACCTAATAGTTGAATTTTCAACCAGAAAGGTGAATTAGCTACCACAAAAGAAAAAGTTTCAACAAAATACAGAAATTTTAGTTTTTTACTAAAAACGATTAATTTTAAATAAAATACATTAATTTTTAACCAAAAAGCTGAATTAGTCACCAAAAAGATTAATTTTCTACCACAAAAAGAAAAAGTTTCAACAAACACACAGAAATTTTCAAACAAATAGTTTTATTTTCAACTGAAAAAGATAAATGTTCAACAAAACATGAAATAGTTCAATTTTTAATTTAAAAAATGTTAACAAAATAGTTAAATATAGAAAAAAAAACATTATTCAATTTAAATGATGAATCATCAACAAAAAAATGAATTCTTAACAAAGTAGTTACTCATTATTCACGATTAGCGAAAATCTTGAAAATTTATTCAAATAGTTATATTAGAAGAAAAATCCTGGGACCAAAGTCAAATTTACAGGATGCATCGAGCAAGAACTGATTTGATACCCTGCCAATTCCAAATTTTTTCGTCTTTCTTTCTATGGGGTATTCATCTTGAAAAATATCGAAAACCTCTAAAGTGTTAAGGTGTTAAGTGAAATTTGTCATATTACAGGATCAATATTCTTGAACTATAAAAATAAAATTTTGATATAAAACAGAATAATTTAATACATTCATGTGACAAATATGCCTAGAAAACGCGGTAAATGGAGCTTCATAGAAAATTCGAATCAAATTCAAATAGTCTAATTTAATTCTACTTTGATGAATAGTTCATCCGTACATACTTTGAAAATTTATTTTTTATGTTTTACAATTTTTTTAAAGATATTAAAAGTACGGTGTCAGATTATTTTTATATTACTGTCATATTTTGTCAATGAAAAAAATCTACCAATTTTAAAGAATTTTAAGTGGAAAAAGGTGTCATTTAAATTGAATTTACTGGAATTTTCTCGCTATGATGAGGAAACTTCTGTAAATCATATGCAACTTTCTCAAATCATATAAGATTTTCTGTAAAATCCATAACCAAAAATTCCTTGAAAAAAGGGAAATAGGGGGAAAAAAAATGAAGTCTGTAACTGGTTCCGTATTTTTAAAAGATGAGAGAATGTTGAGACATTCATTAAATTAATCAAAACAATACAATCCTCCGGGAAAAAAATGATAATTAAAAAAGACAAGATTTTTTTATTATGATAATAATTCTTTATATAAATAATAAATGAATGAAGGAGAATAAATACCTTTGGTGCATTTGATGTGCAAGGTCCATCCAGAACTGTATCTCCTCATCCTTGCTGGCAAAATCCGGAGTGTCGATATCCATCATTTTTACGATTTCTGCGTCAACTTATCAATCAGTCTTGAATAATCTTAGTTTGCGAATAAATTCGCGAACTGATCATTTGACATTAAAACCACACTCTTTTCTTCTCACGACCCACAGTACATTTTCTGCAAAAAAAAAACAGAACTCAAAACTAAATTTGTAACCTTATTGTTGCTTCTCTGCTCCTATGATCCACAAACTAGGATATATTTTGAATCGTATTAAAAAATATATCAAATTTAGAAAAAAAGGCGTGATAGGTTAGAAATCACGGTGAAGATTAAAAAGTGAGTCCGAGCGAAAAATTTGGGCGTTTAACGATTCGTGACGCATTCCATAAACGACTTGTAAAATTGACATACAAAACCAGTGGCGTTGTTAGAAATTACACAGCCACCGTAGATAAATATTGCAAAATCAAACAAACAGATTATTGATAAACTGCGCGAGAGTAGAATATAGTGGAGGGCACGTGTGTCATAACTGTCATCAGTTAATTTCTTAATTAATTTAAGTCTTTCTGTGCTAGGCAAAATTTTCACGTAATGCGAGCCTTCCATTCGTGACGCGTCAGATGATCACGATTATAACTCTCTTTTGCATTCCGAGGAAAAGGCGTCAGACGCGGTTGTATTTTTTGACGGAAAAAACTAGGAAAACTTACGTTTATCAGAATCACGAGGTGACGGATTAAAAATATGGTACGATCAGAAAATGGCAGACTTGAGAAACCTCAAAAGAGACAACAAAAAGTTCACTCTCTGTCTACTTTCCTCCGACACTGACGCACACACACACAACAGCGCCGCCAACTGTCACGTTAAAAAATAATCAAAATGGCGCTGATTTTAACGCATGCGTCCTCACGCGCGCGCACATAACGCGGTCGGACATTAAAATTCAAAACAATTTTTTTTTAAATGATAAAAATTAATTAATAATAAAAATTTACATGTGTTTTCAGCTAATACACTCAGTTCGCATCTCATAAATTCCGTTTGCAGCATGAAATTTGTTTTCTAATTATTTCGTTTTATTATTTAAAGTTTGGGTAAACGAAAAATAATAAATGTTCAACGAATAATACATGAAATTCTTTGAAATTGCACAAGAACATGAAATTAATAATTGGGAACTAATATTTTTGAAATAAATATATTTTACATTGTACGAGTCTTTAACCTTTTTAGTTTATTATATAAAAAAATAAAAATTTCCCATTCTTTCTCCAAAATTAAGAGTTTTATATTCAGAGCAATGCAAATTTGCCAGATTCCCTAGGGAATCTGAATAATATCTGAATTATCTTTAGTCTCTGAAATCCTTTAATATTCTGAATTCTTTTAATGTTCTGCATTCCTGAAATTTTCTAGATTCCTTGAATTATGTAAATGTTCTGATATCCCTGAAATTCGCTGAATTCTGTGAAATCCTTGAATTCCTTAAATATTTGGAATTTTTTTAATACCTTAACTTCTCCGAAATCCATGAATATTCTGAATTCCTTGAAGTCTCTGGACTGATTTTTTATACCATTAAGCTATTTCCTTTCGGCGAGCCTCTAGGGGTAAGCGTGACAGTACCCGATTCGGGTAGTGTTTCTAGGTGGATAGTTTCTTGTAGTAAATAACTACAAGTATGGGCTCACCACACCCACGACCGCCAACAGCAACGCAGTAGTATCAGACGGTCACCCATCCAAGTACTAACCGCGCCCAACACTGCTTAACTTCAGTGATCTAACGGGAACTGGTGTTGCCAGCGTGGTATATACGCTGAATGCTCCAATTCGCTGAATATCCTAAATTTTGTTATAAATTCCCTGAATTCTTGAATACCCTGCAAGAAACGTAAAATTCAAAAGTATTGTTTCGCATTCACGATTTGTTTCCGTGAAGTCTGTTATGTGTCAGTTTCGCATTGGAGGTTAGCCGAAAACGTTTAAATGCGATATTTCTTATATAACATTAAATTCTTGAATGCGTTTGAATACGAAAGATAAAATTTTTTGCACGCAATGCTTTTTAATGCGAGACTTCACATTCGTTTTAATGCTTTCTAATGCGACCGAATGAGAGAAAATTTCAGAGCGAAATGAAAACTTTTTAAATCGAGAGTTCGCATTACTTTGAATCCTTTTGAAAGCGAAAGAATGACACATTTTTTGAGCGAGGTAAAAACTTTTCAATGCGAAAGTTCGCATATGTTTAAATACTTTTGAATGCGATAGAATCCCGGTAAGAAGGCTTGAATAGAATAGAATTAAAAATTTAAGATTTCAGCGTGAAAGTAGAGATAATCCTATTATTTTTAATACCTGATTTTCCCTTCAGGCTTCAATGTTCAAGAAAGTAATAAGTGGCTCAGAAATGTAATTCCCGTCTATTCACATAGTGTTAATGACTCTCTTTCCTATTCCAAATAGAAGGTTAGATATGAAGTGTGTTCAATTCAGTTTGATTCATTCGCGAAATGTGTGCATTGAATTTTCTGAATTACCGGTTTTTGAATTCAAGTTAAGAAGGGTCTATTACAGTGAATTCAAGTTTACATTGCGGAGAGATGGTGTGACTTTTTTTTATTATAACATTAAGCCATTTCCCTTTCGGGGTAGGCGTGACTTGCTCGGTTGGAGAATAGTAGTGTGCATATGGGTGTATAGGTAAAAGGTAGGTAGGTATATAGGTATGAGGTAGATAGGTATATAAGTGTT
>CAKNYM010036649.1:39154-52135 GCA_932195095.1 Andricus curvator | reverse complement strand
AATAGCCATAAATTAGAAAATTGTTTTATCAATAAAAAAGACAAGGATGCAAAGGAAAATTTAGCCAACGTAGTTTACATGATCAAATGCACAGCTTGTGAGAAAGTCTATATCGGAGAAACCTCCAGGAGATTAAAGATACGAATAGCTGAGCACAAAAGAGATTGTGTAATCGGTAACAATAATACTGGTCTTTCGCAACATGCTTGGAATTGTAACCATTTTTTCGATTTTAATTGCAATAATATACCAATTTTAGGGAGAGAGAATATCTCTTATAAACGTAAATTTATCGAATCAATTTTTATAAAAAAATATTTTGACATTTGTGTTAACTTACAATCTGAAAGATGGCATATCAATAATTATTACCAATGCATTTTAAATTAATACTTTACCCCCTTTTTTTAATTTGAAACTTCTTGCCGCGCTCAATATATGTACTACGATCTTTGCGTTAATTTTTACCTGAGAGTTGTTGTTTCTGTTTAATTTCTACATTTTCTATGTCCTAACCTTAGCTTCTGTTTTCACGAATCATTTGTTTGGTTATGTCCTTCGTAAACAAATTTACAATTTGAAAAGTTTTTTTTTCTTGTTCGTTTGTCTGTCTTCGTTTTTTTTAAATGTAGAACAATGAGTATTTTAACCTCCGCTTCTTTTGCGCATGAGGTTATAAACAAATAGTTTTTTTTAATCTTCTGACGTTATTTTGACTCTTAACAAGAATGACAGTTTATACCTCTGCAGCTTGATTTCAACAAAAATTAATTGTATTCTACATTTACAGGTATTTAGATAATTAGCTATATTTTAGATCGAAGTCTCACTTTTAAATATTAAGCTTTCTTTTTAACATACAACAAAAAACTATTATGTATTTTGCAGTCTTGAGAAAGATACAAAGCCGTGTCGAAACGTCGGCAATATGTATCGACGCTTTTATTTATTTTTGAAATAAAAGGTATTTTTAAGATATGAACGGATGACCAAAAGAATCCTTTAATTTCTTTCAAAGAAATTACTCATCTTGCCTCCAAATTATGCCCATTAACACTAGAAGTACCGGAGTTCGCCGTACCTCTTGAAGTACCACGTGGGTCATTTTTCACCCACAGTAGGAAACCACCGTTTTATTGGTATTTGGGTGGTGTTTTGGGTGTAGCCATCTCTACAGTACGTTAAGCAAGACTCTAAATTGTAACAAAAGGATAATTCGTTCTCTAAAATGAATAGTACACTATCATGAATAAATTTTCAGAAATAAACGTTTTATTACTATTTTTAATGTTACAGAAGAAATTCCTCAGTCTGTCCTCAAACATCATTAAAACAAGGAAGTAAAACAAAGTAAGACGGTTTTTTGTTGTAAAAATATTAAAACAAAGTGAAAATATACTGTTTACATGAGTACTAATAGTATTTTTTCTTTTACAGACCAATAACGTAAGTACAGAGTTTCTCTAAAAGCTTCTATAATGCAGCATGTAGCTAAAATGCTTTGCGTGTTTTCTTGCTAATTGATATCAAGGAACAAAAACATATAAGAACAAACAAATTCACTCTAGGATTATAAATATTTGAAAATTTTCAGGAACAAAGGAGTTAACAGAATTGTCTAAGCTGGGATGGTCTCACAATTCAGACATTCGACTCGAATGCTTGGCAACTTTTGCACACATACTTGTTGCACTTGAAACATACGCTTGATGTTTTATTATACCTAACATTAAACTGTCGTAATATAATCCGAAATCTCGTGAATAACGTCGAGGCAGGCTCAGAAACAATTTAGAATTTCCAAACCGGTGTTATTGATATCAAATTGCGGTAAACTGCGTATGGGTCAAAAATGTCCCACGTGGTTCTTCAGGTATAACAAGTAAATTTTTCATACTTCTAGGTGGGCTAAAAAGACGAAATTTTGGTAAGTTGTACAACACCATAAATGATTAAAAGTCAAGGGAGCGTTTGGTCCTCCTATGATTATAGATGGGGTTACGGCCCTCGACAAACCCTCGTGGGTCAAAAATGACCCACGTGGTACTGCTAGTGTTAAGGCTCTTAACAGTAGCTAAAATAATGTGCATTGAGTTTCTATGCTACTAGTGCTTGTGCGATCCAAAGCAGCAGCAGTCTCTTGAGAAATTATAGCAGAAGCGCAAACCTTCTTCCGTTTACTTCTTCTTTTTGAGAAGTCGCGAAAATCATCAACGCTTACGTTGGTATCTCTAACATCTGCATCAGTTTCTAAATCAGTTAAGTCACTCAAAATTCCACTTAAATCACTCACTGTTTAATTTTCAACGATTTTCCTTTCTTCTTTCCTCACTTTTCTTTTAGACTCTTTCTCAGCTCGTATCTTTCGGTTTTCTTCTATCTTAATTAGGTCTGGATTTAAGTCAGCAATAGTGCAGTTTCTTTTATTGAGTTGATCGAATAGAAATAAAATATGGTTGTCGAAAATCAACTGCATCTTTATGGGCAACATCAAATAGTTTTCCAATCTTATCTATAAAGTCTGACCTTCTTTTAATTTCGCTCCTTCCATTGCGATTTTTATTTTTGCAGATATTATCATAGTCCTTTAAAATGGCTTCAAATTTCTGTATGATATTTTTTTTCTTCAGAAATGATAATTCTCGCGTTAGACCAGATGATGGAGAGTTTAGAAATTGTATCCTTTATAGCTAAACTTTGATTCCTATATTTTAACTCTCTAGGCCGATGTAAATAAACTTACAAAACTTCAGCAGTTGTTGGTAATTTTTCATTTTGGAATTTCTGTGTAGGTTGATCAATTAAAAAAACTTCAAAATGTATTTTTCCAGTCATTTTCAGAGACATATATTTTCAAATTATTAATATCAGAATTAACACGATTTTAATTACCTACATTACTTTGCAGCCTTCAAATTAATGATTTCCTTTGACAACACGAGCAGGTTTTGAACTTTGTCATTGCAAACTGCCTGAAGTTGATCACAAGACCGCGTATATAGAAAGAACCTTTGTTTTTCTCAAACAGTTCATTAGGAAATTTTAAACCATTCATAACTTTCAAAATGTTCATTTTGGGGCAAATTAGTAGAAGATGAAAATTGTGCAGATTTACAAGAGGAATACAACTGTGATGGCGAATTTGATATAAAAACTTTTATGTTGTGTATTTTCCATATTGTTGTTCATAGTTTAAGATGAACACTAGAAGTACCACGTGTGTCATTTTTGACCCACGAAGGTTTGTCGAGGGCCGTAACCCCATCTATAATCATCGGAGGACCAAACGCTCCCGTGACTTTTAATCATTTACGGTGTTGTACAACTTACCAAAATTTGGTCTTTCTAGCCCACCTAGAAGTATGAAAAATTTACTTGTTATACCTGAAGTACCACGTGGGTCATTTTTGACTATACGCAGTTTACCGCAATTTGATATCGATAACACTCGTTTTGAAACTAAATTGTTTCTGAGCCTGCCTCGACGTTATTCACGAGATGTTGGATTATATTACGACAGTTTAATGTTAGGTATAATAAAACATCAAGCGTATGTTTCAAGTGCAACAAGTATGTGTGCAAAAGTTGCCAAGCATTCTTGTCGAATGTCTGAATTGTGAG
This sequence comes from Andricus curvator, assembly GCA_932195095.1. Lineage (NCBI taxonomy): Eukaryota > Metazoa > Arthropoda > Insecta > Hymenoptera > Cynipidae > Andricus > Andricus curvator. The sequence continues at coordinate 48,514 of CAKNYM010036649.1, read as the reverse complement.
ACCATCCCAGCTTAGACAATTCTGTCAACTCCTTTGCTCCTAACTATTTTCAAATATTTATAATTCTAGAGTGAATTTGTTTGTTCTTATATATTTTTGTTCCTTGATATCAATAAGCAGGAAAACACGCAAAGCATTTTAGCCACATGCTGCATTATAGAATCTTTTAGAGATGCTCTGTACTTACCTTATTTGTCTGTAAAAGAAAAAATACTATTAGTACTCACGTAAACAGTATGTTTTGACTCTGTTTTAATATTTTTACAACGAAAAACCGTCTTACTTTGTTTTACTTAGTTGTTTTAATAATGTTTGATGACAGACTGAGGAATTTCTTCTGTAAACTTAAAAATAGTCATAAAACGTTTATTTCTGAAAATTTATTTATGACAGTCTACTATTCATTTTAGAGAACGAATTATCCTTTGGTTACAATTTAGAGTCTTCCTAAACGTACTGTAAAGATGGCTACATCCAAAACACCACCCAAATACCAATAAAACGGTGGTTTCCTACTGTGGTGCAAAAATGACACACGTGGTACTTCAAGGGGTACGGCGAACTCCGGTACTTCTAGTGTTAAGTTTCATAAATTATCTTAGATTATAGAGGAAATCAAGAAGAATTCAGAGACCTATATTTAAAATCATTTACCTCTAATAATTCCTGAGATATGCTCTATTAAAGCTTTAACGCCGTTGAGGAAGCACTAAATATACTCCGCTTTGGCTCAAATACATACAGTAATATTTTTTCATGATTTGGAACCGAAATATCCAGGAGCACCTGAATTTTTCCAAAGTTGTTGTTTTTTGAACCACCCTACCCCCACATTATATTTTTAATCTCAGTATTATTTTTAATCTGAAAAGTAGGACGTTAGGTGGACATGGTGGAATGTCGAGTAAACTACACTGTACACACCGTGGCGCATCAGTTGGTAACCGTGGCGCCTCTTCTTTTTTCTGTCGTTTTGGTCTCGTTGGCACGGGACACTTAGCCATCGAACAAAAACCGCGAAAAAAGGTATGAAATAAGCGCAAAGAGGAGAGGAGAGGAGAGTAGAGAAGGTACATAACGTAGGTATATAATCGCGTCAGATCAGCGAGGCGTCAATAGCTGCAAGCTTATCACGCACACAGAGAGATAGAGGCCCTTTAGTGGCGAGGGAAAAGGAACCAAAGCAGACGCCGCGCCGATGATGGGGTGAGAAAAAAAGGTTGAGTGGGAAGGGTGCTTTCATCACAGAGAGGACACCCCCTTTTAGTGGCTACTGCCTCCTCCTCCTCCTTCACCACCTCCTGCCCCTCTTGTCTGCCTGCCCGCTCGTTCATCCGTTTTGCCAGTTCAAGGTGGTTGCGTTCATTAACGGGGTTCGAGGGTTCCCTTATACAGCCCTTCTTTTCACCTTTTTTTAATAAACATTTTCAATATTTCACATATTCAAATTTTTTTCTATTAGAAATTTCTGTAGGAATTTTCAGAGAGGCGACAGCGTAACTAAAGCTTTATACAGAAACTGTTTCTACATTTTTTTAAACATGAACAGAAAGCCAGAAAAAAGCCAGAAGAAAAGACAGAAGAAAAGCCAGAAAAAAAGCCAGAAGAATAGCCAGAAAAGCCAAGAGGGCGTCATTATTATCGTAAACAGCGCACTCACCGCTCAATTGAAACCTGGATTGATTATTATTAATTTAAGCAGCTGCTGCTAGTCCCTTGCGGTCCTGATGTACCTTTTTAGTAGTTCATTTACGAGGCAGATGATCACTGCGATCATCATCATCATCATCACCATCACCATCATTAACCGAGCTTCTATTTCTATCTAGGTCGTTTACTCGCTATTTCGATAATTTTTTCAGTTTCTTCTTCTCGTGCAAATTTCAAATCCTTTTCACGCTTGGGATCATTTAATATCGGAAAAAATAGATTAACTGCAGCCTTGTAATACAACACAACCTTTTGCAGTTAATTGCCGCCCATGACCACTGGGGTGGTCCAAAAATGCATTGCAAATTTTTTTTCACTCTAGAGGGCTAAACACCCATCCCCCAAATAAGTTTCCATTTCCGGAGAAAGAAAATCCGTAATTTTTTCTTCAAAAATCAAATAATAACACGTGCCGCCGAGCACTTCAAAATCCCATTTAATTAACATGGGGAAATATTGAACTTTCTAAAAATTGAACTCATACTTCAGGGTTTAATAGTAACGTGCCAAATTTCGTTCATTAACGCGGTTCGAGGGTTCCCTTACACATCCCTTCTTTCCACCTTTTTTTAATATACACTTTCAGAATTTAACATATTCAAATTTTTTCTATTAGAAATTTCTGTAGGAATTTTCAGAGACGCGACAGCGTAACTAAAGCCTTATACAGGAGCTGTTTCTACATTTTTCTAAACATGAACAGAAAGCCAGAAGAAAAACCAGAAGAAAAGCAAGAAAAAAAGACAGAAAAAAAGCCAGAAAAAAGCCAGAAAAAAAGCCAGAAGAAAAGCCAGAAAAGCCAAGAATCACGCTTGAGATCATTTAATATCGGGGAAAAAAGATGAACTGCAGCCTTGTAATACAACACAACCTTTTTCAGGTCATTGCCGCCCATGACCACTGGGGTGGTCCAAAAATGCATTGCAAATTTTTTTTTACTCTAGAGGGCTAAACACCCCTTCCCCCAAAAAAGTTTCCATTTCCGGAGAAAGAAAATCCGTATTTTTTTCAAAATTCAAATATTAACACGCGCCACCGAGCACTTCAAAATCCCATTTAATCAACATGGGGACATTTTGGATATTCGAAAAATTGAACTTATGCTTCAGGGTTTGATCGAAACGCGCTAAGTTTCTTAGGGATTGAAGAGGAATGTCTACAAAATAAAACCATATTAATAACTTTTATTTTTACACCCCCCCCCCCCCCCCACAGCGCCCCAAATATGACCCAAAAAACTACATTTTTACGTATTGTTGTTAATTTTCAGCAATTTCTGTCGTATTTTTTTCATACAAATAATTACTAATGAACAATTTTGATATCTCTCATGACTCTTTAAACAATTTTTACTTGTTTAAATAAATGTAACTTATTTGAACAATTATTTATTCCCCAAAAATGTAAAAAATAATCGCATTTTCTGAATGAAATGTAACAGTTGGTCATTTTTTGGAGTAGTTAATTTTTTTTAAACATAAAATTATTTACAGAATTAATTATTGTTTATATTCAAAATTTCCGAAAATTGAGCCAGAGATGTTCACTTTCTTCTTAAATTGGTATCCTATGCTACTTTTTGTTGAAGAATTACATAATTTTGATACATTCCTTCTAATGTTTAACAACCTATTTGTTTAAATAATTGTTATTTGCTGAAGCAGTTTTTTTTCGATAACTTAAAAAAATAGTATGAAATAGAATACATACCATAATTTTTTTGACTTTATAGCGTATAGACAGAATATATTAACCATTTTTCAATTGTTTAAACAAATATAATTTGTCTAAACAATTATTTTTCTCACAATATTTTTAAAATCATATTTTCTGAATGAAACATAATATTGAATGATTTCGAGGAGCAGTGAATTCTGTTAAAAACGTCATGTCATTGTTTAAACAATTTTTATTCGTTTAAGCAGTTTTCTATTGTAAAATGTGGATCAATAATATAAAATAGAACACACAGAATGTGTAATAAAGAAGATGTACACCATCCATACTCAATTTGAAGAAAATTTGAAAAAAACAATAATTAATTGTTTAAACAATGACATAAAGCTTCTAGCAGAATTTACCACTCCTCAAAATCATTCAATATTATGTTTAATTCATAAACTACGATTTTAAAAATATTTTTGAGAAAAAATAATTGTTTAAACATATTCAGTTTGTTCAAAAAAGTGAAAAATTATTAATATATTCTTTCCATACACTATAGAGTCAGAAAAATAATGGTAAAAAATGTTGGTAAAAAATTCAACAACTTGGTTAAAAGTTGTACTGCTTCGTTGAAAATTTATTTTTTTGGTTGACATTTTTAGAAAATTATAATTTTAAGTTAAAAATTGAACTATTATTTTATTAAAAATGTATCTTTTTTGTTGAAAATGTATCTCTTTGGTTTAGACTTTAAATATTTTTTGGAATATTCGTATTTTTTTATTGCATTCAACTATTTTTGATTTAAATTAAAATATTTGTGGTTAAAATATCATCAATTACATTTTTTGTTGAAAATTTATCTTTTTTGTTTGAAAATTCAACTACCTAGTTGAAAGTTGAACTACTTTGTTAAAAATCAAATTTTTTTTAAATTCATCATTTTCGTTGGAAATTCATCTTTAGAGTGGAAAATTTAACCAGTTTTTTTTAAACTGAAAATATAATTATTCCATTATTGGTTGAAAATTTATATTTTTAATTGAAAATTCATTTAAGGAGTCAAAAATAATCTACTTTGTAGAAAATTCAACAATTTTGTGAAAATATTATTTTTTGGTTGAAAATTCAACTACTTTGTTAGAAAATTCAACTATTTGGCTAACAATTAACTTTTTTTTAATTCATGCGTTTTGTTAAAAATTTGTCTTTTTTGGTAGAAAAAAAAATATTATATTTTTGATTGTAAATTTATGTTTTTTAATTGTAAATTCAACTATTTTATAAAAATTCGTGTTTTCCTTAGTTTTAAATTAATTTTTTAAACTGAAAATTTAACCGTTCAATTTTTGATGAAAATTTGATCTTTGTCAATTGAAAATTAAACTTTTCTGTCTAAGAAACTTAACTTTTTAGTTAAAAATTCAACTATGTGGTTGAAAATTCATTCACTTTGTTGAAAATTCTTTTTTTTCGGTAGAAAATCAATATTCTGAAGTGAAAATTCATCTTTTTAGTTGAAAATTGAATTATAAGGTTAACAATAATTTACTTTTTTGGTAGAAAAATAATCTTCTTGGATACATTTTTTTTTTGAAAATACAACCACTTGGTTGAAAGTTGAACTGCTTCGTTAACAAATTATTTTCCTGGTGAAAGATTCTTGATTTTAATTAAAAATATTTTGGTTGAAAATCAATTTATTTTGTTGAAATTTTTTTTTTTATAAAATTCAGATTCTTGCTTGAAAATTCATCCATTTGTTTTTTAGTTGTACATTCAAATATTTTTTTGAAAATTCGTTTTTAATTTGGTTGAAAATTAATTTTTTTAACTAAAAATTCAACCGTTCCTTTTTGGTGAAAATTTCATCTTTCTTAGTTGAAAATTCATCTATTTGGTTGAAAATTCATTTACCTCGTTGATTTTTTTATTCGGTAGAAAATCAATATTCTGAAGTGAAAATTCATGAATTTAGTTGAAAATTAAATTATTGATTTTTGTTTGGTGATGCATCATTTTATTTGAATCTCTTTGGTTGAAAATTCAACTATTTTTTCGAAAATTCTTTTATTTGTAAAAATTTAATTTTGTAAAATGAATATGTCACTGTTTCAGTTTTGGTAGAAAATTAATCTTTTTTTTTGGAAAATTTGAATTAAAATTTTTAATTAATTTTTCATTTATATAATTAATTTTTTTAATTAAAAACTTAAATTACAATAGTTTTCCGTTAAAATATCAAGTTCGTTTTTTGTTTAGAAATTCAATATTCTGAAGTGAAAAATTATGTTTTTAATTGCAAATTGAATTAAAGAGTCAAAAATAATCTACTTTGTAGAAAATTCAACAATTTTGTGTAAATATTATTTTTTGATTGAAAATTTCATTGTTTGTTAAAAATTCGTCTTTTTTTGTTATAAATTCAACTACTGTGTTAGAAAATTCAACTTTTTGGTTAACAATTAACTTTTTTTTTAATTCATGCGTTTTGTTAAAAAAATTTCTTTATTGGTAGAAAAATAATCTTCTTGTTAAAAAATTATTTTTTTAGTTGAAAATTGAACTACTTGTTTGAAAGATAAACTACTTTGTTAAACATTTATTTTTTGTTTGGAGATGCATCATTTCAGTTAAAAATTCATTATTTTGATTGAAAATTGAACTATTTTGTTGAAAAATTATTTTCCTGGTGGAAGATTCTTGATTCTAATAGAAAATAGTTTGGTTGAAAATTAATTTTTCTTGTTGAAATTTTTTTTTCTAGAAATTTCAGATTCTTGCTTGAAAATTCATCAATTTGATTGAAAACTGATGAACATTTATTTATTTAAAAATTAATGGTTTTCACTAAAAATTAAAATAAAATAAAAATAAAAACCTTTCTGGTTGAAAATTCGCGTGAGTCTAGTTCAGGAGGAGTAATCCACCATAATTGAGTAATTCTGTACACAATAGAGGTAATCCAGGGTAATCTTATATAATCAGGAGTAATCCACCTTCACTGGACTGCACTTCTAGAATCTTATCTAGAAGTTTTTTCCCTCTCGATTTTTGTAATATCGTAAATATATGGGGCTGACCCGAGCGTGTCCACGACTACTTATTGCATTTATAGCGTTGAGTTTTGACCTGGAAAATTAACCAATATTGACCTGGAAAAACGTGGAAATGACCTGGAATTAGAAGTTGTCCCATGAATCGCCAGTCGCCACCCTGTAAAGATTTTTAGGTAGGATTTAATTTCCACCTGTAGAGAGTAATTGTCATTTGTGCACGTGCTCTTTTCGGTGCCAGAGGGGTAAGTAACAAGTCTGGGGTTTATTTCCTAATTGGAAGATGCGCACCCCACTTTGTGGAGGATTAGCTTCTAGTTGGAGGCACGTGCACTTAAACGGCAACTAATTGCAGAACTCCACTTTTATTCTTTTTTTTTTTTTTTTTTTTTTAAATACGGAAAATTAATTCTGATTATTATTTCTCGGGTTTATCAATCCTTATTGTATCTACCAATAATATTTTCAATGATAACATAGCAATCAGCAATTTCGTGGTTTCCAATTAATTCGATTAATGCAGCGTAATCCACTTTTAATCCGAAGTAATCCGTTTGTAATTTGTAGTAATCCACTTGTAATACGAAGTAATCCAGTTGCGATTCAGAATAATTCACTTGTGATTCAGAGCAATCCACTTTTATACCATTAAGCCATTTCCCTTTCAGGGTAGGCGTGACACCACCCGATTCGGGTAGTGTTTCTAGGTGGTTTCTTGTAGTACATAACTACAAGTGTAGGCTCACCACACCCACGATGTGCCAACAGCACTCAATTTTCTCGAATGGTCACCCATCCAAGTACTAACCGCGCCCAACGCTGCTTAACTTCAGTGATCTGACGAGAACTGGTTTTTTCAGCGTGGTATGGCTGTTGATTGATTTATAACTTTTGATTCGGAGTAATCCACTTGGAATCCAGTTCTAATAGGTAGTGATCCAGTTCTCATCCGCAGTAATCCACTTGTCATCCAGGATAATCCAGTTCTTATCTGGAGTAATCTAGTTATAATCTAGAGTAATCTGCTTGTAATCCAGAGTAATCCAGTTCTAATCTGTAATGATTCAGTTCTAATCCAGGTTAATCCACTTGTTATCCAAAGTAATCCGCTTGTGATTCGTAGTAATCCACATGTAATCCGAAGTAATCCGTTTGTGATTTGTAGTAATCCACTTGTCTTACGAAGTAATCCAGTTGCGTTTCGGAATAATCCAGTTGCGTTTCGGAATAATCCACTTGTGATTCAGAGCAATCCACTTTCGATTCGAAGTAATCCACTTGGAATCCAGCGTAATCCAGTTCTAATAGGTAGTGATTCAGTTCTCATCCACAGTCATCCACTTGTCATCCAGGGTAATCCAGTTCTTATCTGAAGTGATCCAGTTGTAATCTAGAGTAATATGATTGTAATCCAGAGTAATTCAGTTCTAATCTGTAGTTATTCAGTTCTAATCCGGCATAACCCACTTGTAATCCAGGGCAAATAAGAGTAACCTACTTGTAATCCAGGGTAATAAAGAGTAATCTACTTGTAATCCAGGGTAATCGAGAGCAATATACTTGTCATCCAGATAATCCAGTTCTAATCGGGATTGATCCAGTTAGAACCTGGAGTAATATATACTTGTAATCTTGTAATCTGTAGCGATCATGTTCTCATTCGTAGTAATCCACTCATAATCCAGGGTAATCAATTTTTTATTTGGAGTGATCCAGTTGTAATCTAGAGTGATATGTTTGTAATCCAGAGTAATCCAGTTCTAATCTGTAATGATTCAGTTATAATCCGGCGTAATCGACTTGTAATCCAGGGTAAACAAGAGTAACCTACTTGTAATCCAGGGTAATTAAGAGCAATCTACTTGTCATCCAGATAATCCAGTTCTAATCGGGAATGATCCAGTTACAACCTGGCGTAATATATACTTGTAATCTGTAGTGCTCATGTTCTAATTCGTTGTAATTCACTTTTAATCCAGGGTAATCCATTTTTTATCTGGAGTGGTCCAGATATAATCTAGAGTGATCCAGATATAATCTAGAGTAATCTGCTTGTAATCCAGAGTAATTCAGTTCTAATCTGTAGTTATTCAGTTCTAATCCGGCATAACCCACTTGTAATCCAGGGCAAATAAGAGTAACCTACTTGTAATCCAGGGTAATAAAGAGTAATCTACTTGTAATCCAGGGTATTCGAGAGCAATATACTTGTCATCCAGATAATCCAGTTCTAATCGGGATTGATCCAGTTAGAACCTGGAGTAATATATACTTGTAATCTTGTAATCTGTAGCGATCATGTTCTAATTCGTAGTAATCCACTCATAATCCAGGGTAATCAATTTTTTATCTGGAGTGATCCAGTTGTAATCTAGAGTGATATGTTTGTATTCCAGAGTAATCCAGTTCTAATCTGTAATGATTTAGTTATAATCCGGCGTAATCGACTTGTAATCCAGGGTAAACAAGAGTAACCTACTTGTAATCCAGGGTAATTAAGAGCAATCTACTTGTCATCCAGATAATCCAGTTCTAATCGGGAATGATCCAGTTACAACCTGGCGTAATATATACTTGTAATCTTGTAATCTGTAGTGATCATGTTCTAATTCGTTGTAATCCACTTTTAATCCAGGATAATCCATTTTTCATCTGGAGTGATCCAGTTGTAATCTAGAGTAATATTATTGTAATCCATAATAATTCAGTTCTAATATGTATGATTCAGTTCTAATCCGGCGTAATCCACTTGTCATCCAGGGTGAACAAGAGTAATCCACTTGTAATCCAGGGTAATCAAGAGCAAACTACTTGTAATCTAGGGTAATCCAGAGCAATATACTTTAAATCCAGATAATCCAGTTCTAATCTTGATTGATCCAGTTACAACCTGGAACAGTATACTTGTAATCTTGTAATCTGTAGTGAT
>CAKNYM010036649.1:0-39144 GCA_932195095.1 Andricus curvator | reverse complement strand
GTTACAACCTGGAACAGTATACTTGTAATCTTGTAATCTGTAGTGATCCAGTTCTCATCCGCAGTAATCCACTTGTTCTCCAGGATAATCAAGTGTAATCTGCTTGTAATCCAGAGTAACCCAGTTCTAATCTGTAGTGATTTAGTTCCAATCCGGCGTAATCCAATTGTAATCCAGGGTGAACAGATTAATCTACTCATAATCTAGGGGAATCAATAGCAATCTACTTGTAATCCAGGGTTCTCAAGAGCAATCTACTTGTCATCCAGATAATCCAGTTCTAATCGGGATTGATCCAGTTACAACCTGGAGTAATATATACTTGTAATCTGTAGTGATCATGTTCTAATTCGTAGTAATACACTTGTAATCCAGGGTAATCCATTTTTTATCTGGAGTGATCCAGTTGTAATCTAGAGTAATATTATTGTAATCCAGAGTAATTCAGTTCTAATCTGTATGATTCAGTTCTAATCCGGTGTAATCCACTTGTCATCCAGGGTAATCAAGAGCAAACTACTTGTAATCTAGGGTGATCAAGAGCAATCTACTGTAAATCCAGATAATCCAGTTCTAATCTGGATTGATCCAGTTACAACCTGAAACAGTATACTTGTAATCTTGTTATTTGTAGTGATCCAGTTCTCATCCGCAGTAATCCACTTGTTTTTCAGGGTTATCAAGTTCTAATCTGGAGTGATCCAGATATAATCTAGAGTGATCCAGATATAATCTAGAGTAATCTGCTTGTAATCCAGAGTAATCCAGTTCTAATCTGTAGTGATTCAGTTCCAGTTCGGCGTAATCCAATTGTAATCCAGGATAAACAGAGTAATCTACTTGTGATCTAGGGTAATCAATAGCAATCCATTTGTAATCCAGGGTTATCAAGAGCAATCTACTTGTCATCCAGATAATCCAGTTCTAATCTGGATTGATCCAGTTACAACCTGGAGTAGTATATACTTGTTATCTTGTAATCTGTAGTGATCCAGTTCTAATTCGTAGTAATCCAATTGTAATCCAGGGCAATACATTTTTTATCTGGAGTGATAGAGTTGTAATCTAGAGTAATATGCTTGTAATCCATAGTAATCCAGTTCTAATCTGTAGTGATGCAGTTCTAATCCGGGGTAATCCACTCGTAATCCAGAGTAATCAAAAGTAATCTACTTAATATCAAGAATAATCAATAGAAATCTACTTGTAATCCACTGTAATGATAAGTAATCTACTTGTAATCCAGGATAATCCAGTTATAATCTGTAGTGATCCACGTGTAATTCAGGGTTATCCAGTTCTAACCTATAGTGATCCAGTTCTAATCAGGAATGATCAAGAGTAATTCATTTGTAATCCGCGGTAATCCAGTTATAATGTGAAATGATCCACTTTTCTCCACAGTGTTCCTATTACAATCTGTAGTGATCTAGTTCTAATCCAAGGTAATCCACTTGTAATCAAGGGTATTCAAGAATAATCCACTTGTCATCTAGGGTAATCCAGTTCTAACCTGGAGTAATCAAGTGATAATCTGGAGTGATCAAGTACTAATCTGGAGTTATCCAGTTATAATATAGAGTAATTCAGTTATAACCTAGAATAATCCACATGTAATCCAGTTTTAATCTGTAGTGATCCAGCTCTAATACAAAGTAATCCACTCGAAATCCAGGATAAACAAGAGTAATCCACTTGTAATCCAGGGTAATCAAGTTCCTATCTGGAATGATCGAGTTATAATCTGTAGTAATCCAGTTATAATCTAGAGTAATCCACAGTTTCAATCTGTAGTGATCCAGTTGTAATCCGAGGTGATCCACTTGTAATCCAGGGTAATTTTAGTTCTAATCGGTGATGATCCAGTTTTAATCCGACGTAATCCACTTGTAATCGAGTGTAATCAAGAGTGATCCACTTGTAATCCAGTGTAATCCAGTTATAATCTGTAGTGGTTTAGCTCTAACCCGCCGTAATCCACTTGTTATCCAGGGTAATTCAGTTCTAATCTGTAGTGATCCAGTTCCAATCCGGGTAATCCAATTGTAATCTAGGGTAATAAAGAGTAATGCACATGTAATCATTGATAATCCAGTAATCTTTATGAAGATACGTTCATCAAATACCAAAATGAAAATTTTAAAAATTCGCTCTAATGTCAATTTCGATTCCTGGATCTTGTGGATTTCTTTTCTAGTGTATTTCTATGTTTAAAAAACCCACATATGCTTAGAAAAATTGTTAAACTGCAAGTTGTAAAGATAAGTTCATAAAATACCAAAATCAAAATTTTAAAAATTCGCTCTAATGTCAATTTCGATTCCTGGGTCTTGGGGATTTTTTTTCTAATGCGTTTTTGTCACTGAAAAGTTTTCATGTACCTCAAATAATTCTCCTCCTCTTGCAAACGTGTAAAAAAAATTTCCGAAGACAATGGTAAATTACATAGGAATTATCTCTCACACTGTTAGAAAAATCTGTACTACATTTAGTATACGTGTAATGGAAGCAAGAATGCACAACATGAAATTAAATTTAGTATACCAGAGTACAGTAAATTTAGTATATGCATATACTGAATTTAGCATACACGTGCGTGAAATTTAGTATACGTGTAACCTTCACCGATTTCCCTTGTTTTCACAATAATCGCGAGCGATACGTTATCATTGCATTTTATAGGATTAATACTTATTTGTTGTGTATCTAACTGAAAAATCACGATTACTGGGGCATATACCTTAAATGTGAATTGTATTTTAAATTTCACTTAAATACAATGAAAATTCAGGATAGCAAGTTTTATTCAATTAACATATCCTAGCCAACAGCCATACCACGCTGAAAAAACCAGTTCTCGTCAGATCACTGAAGTTAAGCAGCGTTGGGCGCGGTTAGTACTTGGATGGGTGACCATTCGAGAAAACTGAGTGCTGTTGGCACATCGTGGGTGTGGTGAGCCCACACTTGTAGTTATTTACTACAAGAAACTAACCTAGAAACACTACTCGAATCGGGTAGTGTCACGCCTACCCTGAAAGGGAAATGGCTTAATGGTATACAATACAATATATGTAACGACTTCTTGAGATTTTATCTTACTTTTTTAAACTTCACATGCAAAGCTTTGAAATTTTCAAATAATAATAATATCGTAAAGCTACATATCACATAAGAAGCCAAACAAATGCAGCGGCATGTGAGCCTGCCACCGGCCACGTTGCGCGATCCGCGTAAATCGAAACGCGCTTGCGCAGCTGAATATAGTAAACACGTATATGAATTTTAGTATACATTTGTAGGTGATTCTAATACCAATCTATTAGGATCATTAAATTTTCCAATTAGGAAAAGAAAACAATCCAAATTATTTAAATACATTTCTAAAAAAAAAAAAAAAAATCATATACGTAAAAAAATGTACTGTACGCTCAATAAATTTAGTATTGTGGTAGCAATCATTCAAGTGGATTCCATAGAGATATCTACTGTTTTTGTTTTATCAACTACAACGTCAGTTAGAACGACAGATATTGATATTATGTAAAACGATCAACACGTAAAAATTAAATAAACTTTTCATTTATATAAAATAAACGTGTTATTTACTTCAGAATATAAAGAAATTCCGTTACTACAGTATCAGAAGTGGGATTTGAGCTCGAGAATTGGTCATCAGCAATTATAATTGTTTTGAAAATGAAAACTTCAAATTTTTGTGTCATCGTATTTGGATCGAAGAAAGCCGTGTGCTGAAGAAATGAAAAAAAAATTGTTTGAAGAGTGTATTTGGGGCTTTTTGCAAGACGTCTTTTTTGAAACAGGAATAAATTGCTGTGTGCTTTAACATAATTCCTGTCATCAAAATACAGAGGACAGTTGTGTGCTTTGACGTTCTTGCTGTGACAATTCAGAGGATTGCTGTGTGCAATAAGTTTGGATTGATTGATTTAAAAAAAAAAATCACAAAGGTTTATTATATACAATTGATTTTTCATTATCTTCGAAAATTTGAGGTTTGTAACTATTATCTTCTTAGAAAAGAGCAACGAGAATTTCTGTCACGTAATTTTTTTTTTAAATATATGGTATTTTCTACTGGCATTGAATTTTAATTTTAATTTAAATAAAATGCCGAATTTGGGAAATAAGGCTGATTTAATTAATCGATTACAGGAAGTTGATCCCTCAGGTTCATGGACGGAAATGGAGGAGTTAAATTCGTATACGGAAGAAGCAGCTTCTTTATTGGATACAACAAGTACGACTATTCCAGATCAGAGTCCTTTACTCACAGATTCTATTTTTCCGTCACTACCGCTGAATTCATCAACGAATTTGACATTGATGCAACGCGAATTTAATGGATCTGATCGCAACTTCTGTCAGTGGGAAAAACAATTACTGCTCCTTAGTGCAACTTATGAACTGAACGATAATTTTACAAAAATTTTGCTCAGTTCGAAGTTGAGAGGCAATGCTTTAGAATGGTTTCATTCTAAATCAGAACATATTGGGATGAGTATGGAAGACTTGCTTAAAGATGTGAAAAAGATTTTTGACCATCGACCTAACAGGTTAGAACGACGAAGGCTGTTTGAAGAACGAAAGTGGAAATTCAACGAGTCATTTGGCGAATACTATCACAAAAAATTAATCCTAACTAATCAAGTGCCAGTCGACGATGAAGAGGTGGTGGATTATATAATTGATGGAATTCCAGATTTGCAGTTAAGAAATCAAGCCCGTATGAGGTGTTTCAAAACATCATCTGAATTATTAGAAGCATTTAATAAAATCAGTCTTCAACTCGAACTGCCAAAAGTTCAATCAAGAAATTATGTAAAACTTCAAATGAATGTCTACAGCCAAAAAACACAAATTGTTATAGTTGCAATGAGCCGGGTCACATCGCCAAGAATTGTCTCAAGAAGAAAAACTTTGTCAATTTTGTCTCTGAAAGTACTCCAATGAATAGGCCGTTTTTCAAGAAAGTCGACGTGGATATTGACGAAGGAAACCGTATTGAATTAGACTGTGCGCTATATTCTGGTAGTCCGGTGAGTTTTGTTAAAACGAAATACATAGAGGATCAGTATGTTAAAGAGGTCACTTTTTCAGATACAGATTATGGAGGAATTAATGGTCCTAATTTAATTGTTTTAGGAAAACTGAGAGTTCGTATTACACTTGATGATGAGACGCGAGATAATATTACATTGCTTATAGTTCCTGATAGTACGATGCGATCTTCGCTAATTTTAGGCCGAGATACTTTATGTAAATTTGGACTAGGTCTTGCAAAAATAGAAAATATTGCAAGGATAGAAAGTGTCGAAAAAGAAACTGAAGAATTAATGAATATTGAAATTTGTTTAATAGATGAAAAACAATTGAAAGATTTAAGCATTAATTCTGAGGTACCTTTTGAAACTCAATTAAAACTTTTGGAACAATTTAAAATAGGATTCTTAGAACCTGAACGACCCACTGTTTCTGAAACTGAAGTTGAGCTGAAATTAATTTCGAATGATAGTAAACCTTTTTACTATGCGCCTAGACGACTCTCTTTTGCCAGAAAATTAAATTAACGAAAATTATAGATGATTTGATGAAAAGGGGAATAATTCGTTCGACTAAATCAGAATTCGCATCCCCAATTGTACTAACTAGAAAAAAGAATGGCGATATAAGATTATGTGTAGAATATAGAACTTTAAACAAAGCTATATTACGCGATAATTATCCTTTACCATTAATTGAAGATCAGCTTGATGTTTCAGAAGGGAAGAAGTATTTTACGTCGCTTGACTTGAAGGATTTGCTGTATTAGCTAAACCATTGTACAATCTTCTGAGGAAAGATGCGAAGTTTTTAATGGGTGAATTACAGACTGAATCTTTTAAAATATTAAAAGAAAAATTAATGGAAAAGCCTTTGTTATCAATCTACAGTCCTCAAGATAAAACTGAGTTACATTGCGATGCTAGTTCAATAGGGTTTGGAGCAGCATTATTACAACAAAAACAAGATTTGAAATTTCATCCGGTTTTTTTTCTCAAAAAGAACTACAGAAGTAGAGAGTAGATATCATAGTTTTGAATTGGAAATGCTAGCAATAATTTATGCTTTGCGACGTTTTCGCATCTATCTTCAAGGGATCTTTTTCAAAATTATAACAGATTGCAATTCCCTTAAACAAGCACAGGATAAGAAAGATATGAATCCGCGAATTTCCAGATGGGTAGTAGAATTAGAAACATATGGTTATGAGTATCAGATGGAACATCGACCAGGTACCCGTATGCAACATGTCGATGCTTTAAGTCGTTCATTTGATGTTTTGGTAATTGAAGACAACCCTTTTGAATGGAGTCTTTCAGTGTGCCAAAATCAGGATCCAAAAATAGTTGAAATACGTGATATGTTAGGTCAGGGTCAAGATAAAATGTATGAAATGCGAAACGGCGTGGTGTACCGGAAGAAAGGAAATGATTTACTCTTTCATGTCCCGGTAAGCATGGAAAAACACGTGATTTTTAAATACCATGGTGAAGTGGGTCATTTAGGTCCTTTTAAAACAAGAGAGTGTATTAATAGGACGTACTGGTTTCCAAAACTACGTGAAAAAATAGAAGAACATATTCGTAATTGTCTGAAATGCATTTCTTTTTCTCCGTCATCAGGAAAAGCCGGAGGTTACTTGCATATAATTAGTGATGCCGCCGAGCGATATTTTTCGATACTGAGACGATACCGATACGATACTCACCTTCCAGTCTCGGATTTGTATCGCTCGGTTTTGTATCGTATCGGAAAAATATCGAAAAGTTCCGTCTCGTATCGGTATCGTATCGGAATTCCGAGACAAAATGTCCAGATGGGATTTTCCTCGTTCACAACAGAAGAGAGAGTAGGGCTGGTCGTGTGGCCGAACGCAGGTACCGCAAAAAGAAGCTGTGAGGAGCTTATCCCTTCGGGACTAGGCCTTGAAAGAAAAGAATTATATATTCCAAAAATCTAAACTCTACAACTCTACAGTTTGCACTCCCGAAGAAATTCTAAAGCACTCAGTGAGATCTGTTTGATTTAAACAAACTCAAACTTATTTCAATTCAATTTTTAAATTAAATTTTTTACATGGACAGATAAAAGTTTGTTAGCTTTGAACGAAAGTTTTTATTTAAATAATTCCTCTTACTTTTTATTTGTTGATAGAGAGGCGCAAAGATATCAACTTCTATTTTACGTGAATCTACAATCATTTGACCTAATAATACTACTAATCGTATTTTATATACTTTTTATTTTGCCGAAGTACCGTTTGATTTCTGATCCATTGATTGTTTGGAAAGAAGTTATTATTATGAATGATAATAATAATAATAATTTCTCTAAAAAATATTAGTAAATTAGCTTATTTATTTATCTTATAATTGGTGGAAGCTTAAGAGTTATTTTGAAGTTTTAAAATGATTCAAGAATAATTTAAAACTTAAAAAGATTTCAATTAAATTTAAACAAAAAGTAAATTTTTGAAGATAGCGAACAAAACATTTAGAAGCTTTTCAAGCGTTTTGAAAGGTTTCAAGAAAATGAAAAATTTCTTTAGTTTCCTAGAAAAATTTTAAATAATCATAATTTTTTTAAATTAATTCGGAATAAAGAATTTTTTGAACATTTCAGAAGTCTTGCAAACTTGGCACAAGAAGAATCTGGAAGTATTTAAGGCAATATTTTTGATTTTGCAGATTTTTTTTATTTTGAGCAGAAATTTGAAATTTTTTAAAAGATATTTAGAATGTTTCGAAGTTTTGAAAAAATTTAAAGATTATTTATAATTTGAAGAGAATGAAAAAAATTTGTAATCAAATGTGGATTTTTGAACATTTCCAAAAAAGTAGGAAAACTTAAAATGATTTTTTATTTTGACTAATTAATTATTAGAGAAAATTCAAAAAGATGAAAAAGGTTTCTAAAAATGTTGAAAAAAATGTGTAAGATTTAAAGGCAATTTTTGTAATTTTGAAAGTTTCTCCAAATTTTTTAGAAAAATTCAAGTCAGTTTAACAGACTTTTAGGAATTTCAAACAAAAAGCATATTTTTAAAGATAGTGAACAAAACATTTAGAAGCTTTTCACGTGTTTTGAAAGATTTCAAGAGAATGAAAAAGTTTCTTAAGTTCCTAGCAAAATTTAAAATGATTCTTTTTTTTACATTAGTTTGAACAGAATATTTAAAATGACTTTAAAATAATTGAAAACATTCACAAACTTGTCACAAAAAAAATCTGGAAGATTTTAAGGTAATGTTTAAATGTTTTTGATTTTTCAGATTTTTTTTTTTTAATTTCAGGAACAATTCGAATTATTTAAAAAGATATTTAGAATGTTTCGACGTTTTAAAAATATGTTCAAGGCCAATCAATTGTTTTAAAAAATAAAAAAAATTTTTAAAGGAATTAAAAAATGTGGAAGATTTGTGGAAATTTGGAAGTACAATTTTTGTAATTTTTGAAGTTTTTCACAATTCGTTAGAAAAATTCAAGAGGAATTTTAGAATTTTTAAACAAATAAAAAATATTTTCAAACTAGAAAACTTTTCTGAAAATATATATTAAATATTTCCTAATTTCTTTCAAACTTCTAAAAGTCCTGAAGTTTGAAAGGTCAAACTGACGCCAATTATTATTCCTCAGATTTTGTAACATCCTATAAAATAACGAAATTTTCTTTACAATTCATTTTCGACATATCTGAAATCTTCAGATATTTTTTTTAATTTTCTGCAAAATCGTAGAAAAAGTAGATTTATACTTTAAAATCCAAATCATAATATTGATTATCCTGGTTCTCATATCTCAGAATCTCTTTCTTAGCTAGAATGTGAGTGTCCAAAAAATTTTAACAAATAAATTGTTATTCGAATTGGTATTCTGTATGAAAACTTATTTTTGCCAAAAAATTGAAAAACTTCCTCTTTTCTGAATAAATTTCTTTAATAAATACGTTTTTCCCGTTACTATATTGTTCCATTTTATTTTAATATGTATAACAGGTTATTATTAGAAGATATATTTTAGTTGTAATTTCATATAACTTCACTTCCTTTAAAATTTTTTAATTTACTTATATTAATATTATCTTCACAATTATTGAAAAATATGTAGACAAATTTATTCAGAAAATTGTGAATGTTCTAATTATCAAAATAAAAATAAGAAATTGACATTTTACGGAAAAGATCAATAAAAGCTTTACATCGAAACTTACTCATAATTCACTCTTTTAAAAAAGCATAGCTTCAAAGTAGCAGCACAATACTGGGTAACCACCATTTTTATCAAAAAAGGGTTTATTGCATAAAAAAATGCATGCAAAATGAATTACATATTGTGGTAAAAGGATTCTTTTGAAATATAATTTCATTATCAGTCGCAATTTTTAATAAGATTTTAGTTCATCGATGTTTCCTAAAATTATTATAATTCAGTCACAAAATAAATCATATATATTTTCTTATTTTTCAGGATTTTTAGAAAAAAAATGTCATACTGTGATATCACGATCTTCAACTTTGATTTTATCGGGGAAAAAATTATTTTGTTGGAGAAAACTTTTTTGTTATTATCATTCAGCATATACCCATATTTCGGGAATAAGTTTTTATTTTTGTAAAAAATTAAGAATTCCATTTTGAATCGCTATACAAAGCCGATTTTGAAAACCCATGAAATTTTAATCTCCAAATTGTCGGTCGTTTTTCTCGGAATTAGCTATAAGTTCTTGACATTAAACTTCATTTACCCGTATGCACAAGCTTCATATCTCGGGAGCATTTTTTCCCTTTTTTTTAACTTAAACATTAAATTTTTTATTGCAATCTGCAGTTGGGCAATTGTTTTTATTTTTAATCTGTTTAAAATTTTGTTGTTGAAAAATTCGAATAATTTAAAACAATATTTAAAAGGCTTAGAAGTTTTGAAAAGGTTCAAAAAAAGATTTTAATTTAGAGATATGAAAAAATTTCGAGAAAGAATGCAGATTTTTGAAAATTTTGAAAAATAAGGTTTTTAAACATTTTGAAAGGTTTTTAGAAAATGAAAAAACGTTCTCTAGATTACTGGGAAAACTTAGAATGATTTATTTGAAAAGATTAATTTTTAAGACAATATTTAAACAGATTTCCAAAGATTTCCAAACTTGTTGTCAAAATCTAGAAGATTTTAAGGCATTTTTTTATCTTTTAATTTTCTTTTTTGTGAAAAATGCGTATAATTTAAAAAGATATTTAGATGCAAGGCAATCATCAAGGCATTTTTATAATTTTACAGAATTTTTTATAAATTTTACAAAAAAATCCTGTCAATTCAAAAGATATTCAGGAATTTTAAAAGTTTTGAAGATATTAAAAATATTTTAGAACTTGAAAAGATTTCCGAAAATTTATCAAATATTTTTAAATTTCTTTCAAACTTCTAAAAGACCTAAATATCTTTTAAACTAACTCGAATTTTCCCTAATGTTCTCTATAATCCTGTAAAATAAAAAAATGTCTACACGGAAAAAATAAGTCTTGGAACATTTCGTAGATTAGTGCTGGACTTTTGGACGGGCCATCATTTTTATAAAGTCTCGTATACTTTCTATGAAGTTGTCGTAAATTTTCATGGAAAAATAAAGAAAAGTCATGGAAGTTTTCAAGCACAGTCAAGGAATAACAGTCTTGGAATTCTTATCAGACAGTTTACAAAGAAAATGTATACAGTCATGAAATGGCTATAAAAAACTCTTTATATTTTCAAAGACTTGAATTGAATAAGTGCGTGATTCAGAAAGAAAGAACTGGAATACGAGTCAGGGAAAAACTCCATGACTATCTGCGAGAAATTGCAGAGGCGCGGTCAGTGACGTTCAGGGACAAATTCACGTTGATATGAATGTAGTAGACAGTGGACGAAGATTCAGTGCTCCCAAACCTCGGAGATTGGTTATCATTGACTTGTATACCATTAAGCCATTTCCCTTTCAGGGTAGGCGTGACACTACCCGATTCGGGTAGTGTTTCTAGGTGGATTGTTTTCTTGTAGTTATAAATAACTACAAGTGTGGGCTCACCACACCCACGATGTGCCAACAGCACTCAGTATTCTTGAATGGTCACCCATCCAAGTACTAACCGCGTCCAACGCTGCTTAACTTCAGTGATCTGACGAGAACTGGGTTTTTCAGCGTGGTATGGCCGTTGGATTAATTTATTTAATCAAAAGTAAGATAATTTAAAATCTTTAAAAATTCTTGTGAAATGTTTTTAAATATATTTGAATTCTTTGTGAAAATGTTAAAAATCTTTAAAATCTTTGTGAAATCTGTGAAATTTTTGAAATCTTTGTAAAACCTTTAAAATATTTGTGAAATATTTAAAGTCTTTGTATAATAATTGTGATATCTTTAGGAATTTTTGAAACCTTTATGAAATCATTAAAATCTTTGAATTTCTTTTTTAATTTCTGTGAAATCTTCATTTTCCCTGTGAAATCTGTAAACAAAATTTAAATCTTTGTAAAACCCTTTAAAATCTGAAATCCTTGTGAAATCTGTGAAATTTTCGAAATCTTTGTAAAACATTTAAAATATTAGTGAAACCTTTGAACTCTTTGTGAAGTTTGTTGAAATCTTTGAAGTCCTTGTATAATCATTGTGACATCTTTTAGAATTTTTGAAACCTTTATGAAATCATTAAAATCTTTGAAATTTTTTTAAAACTCTGTGAAAATTTAAAAATTTTTAGCATTTTTTTTTAATTTCTGTGAAACCTTTAAAATATTTGTGGAATTTTATGAATTCTTTGCGAAGATGTTTGAAATCTTCCTGAAATCTGTGAAATCTTTATTTTCCTTCTGCGAAATTGTTGAAATCTTTGTAAAAACCTTGAAAATCTTTGTGAAATCTTTTGAAATTATTTGAAATCTTTAAATTCTTTGAGAAATGTTTTGAAATTTATTAATTTATTCATTCATTTATTTTATTAAAAATTAGATCATATGAATTTTTTAAAATCTTTGTCAAATCTTTTGAAAGATTTGAATTCTTTCTGAAGACGTTTGAAATCTTCCTGAAATCTGTGAAATCTTTATTTTCCTTCTGAAATCTGTGAAATTTTTGTAAAAACCTTGAAAATCTTTGTGAAATCTTTTGAAATTATTTGAAATCTTTAAATTCTTTGAGAAATTTTTTGAAATGTATTAATTTATTCATTCATTTATTTTATTAAAAATTAGATCATCTGAATTTTTTAAAGTCTTTATCAAATCTTTTGAAAGACTTGAATTCTTTCTGAAGATGTTTGAAATCTTCCTACAATACGTGAAATCTTTATTTTCCTTCTGAAATCTGTGAAATTTTTGAAATCTTTGAAAGCCTTGTGAAATCTGTGAAATTTTTATAAAAGCTTTAAAATATTTGTGAAATCTTTGAAAGTTTTGTGAACTTTTTGAAATCTTTGAAGTCTTTGTACAATCATTGTGATATCTTTTGGAATTTTTGAAACCTTTATGAAATCATTAAAATCTTTGAGATTTTTTTTTAATTTCTGTGAAACTTTTAACATATTTTTGAAATTTTGTGAAAGATTTGAATTCTTTGTGAAGACGTTTTAAATCTTCCTGAAATCTGTAAAATCTTTATTTTCCTTCTGAAATCTGTGAAATTTTTGAAATCTTTGTAAAAACCTTGAAAATCTTTGTGAAATCTTTGTGGACCGAATCCATTTCAAATCAGGCAGGCTCCACACCCGAAGTCGCAGAATCTCTCAGGGACAAAATATATCGCTTCCTAGAGGAAATCAGGCAACAGTTATTTTTGCGATTTGTGAAAAAAAAATTTTTTACCTATTTATGCGTATTTGAATTTTTTGCTACTTGCTTATTTAAAATGATTAAATGTGCAAATAAATTGTTTACAACAAAAAGTTATTGTAAAACGCATAAATATATTAAGAATTATTTAAAATGATTATTTATGATTAAAAAACGTATGCCTTTCCTCGAATTTAAAATCGATCGTTTGTTTTTACAACTGGTCGCATAAATAAAGGATTTAAATCTCCAAGAGTTAGTTGAGGTGACAAATTTTATTCACTTGCTACCTTATTCTGCTAGATATCAAATTCCTTTAACAAAGTTTCACGATTGTTTCTTAAACGAATATTTACACGCTTCAAAATTTGTAGTGGTATTAAGTATTCCTACATCTTTATCAATCTTCGCGATATTACTTATAATACACTTATTTCTATTGAAAATAAATTAGAAGATGGCTATTATTACATTGCAAAAAACTGGATGTGAGCAGATTTTATTTTCAAGTTCGTATTTTCTGTACATAAAATATTTATAAAAATATTAAAATAAAATATAAGAATTTGTCTCAGAATAAAATGTGTTTGTTTTTCATTGCAAAAACATTTGCGTAAAAGTCATCTTCCTATTTATAATTTTAATAAATAATAAAAAGTTGTTTAGAAGTTAATCGAGTCACCACTAATACTTCTTGAAACACTGAGAGGTCCCCGAGATATTACGAATCAAATATCTGGGTTATTTTTTTTCAAAAAGATACACAACAATTGTTTAAACAATTTCCTTATTTAATTAACAAAATTTATTATTCTGATATAAAATCTAAAATACTTTTCGTGGATTGTGGTTAAAATTTCTATTTCTCATCAAAAATTTAATTTAAAATAACCATTTTTTTAATAACAATCTATAAAAAGTATTTTCGAATCTATCTCAATAATTCTTTCATCTTTCAAGAGTGTCAATGCAAATAAGTTTTTGCCCATGTTAAAAATTTTGTTTTTCAATAATTTATAGATATAATTTGGTAAATACGTCAGTTTTATTAAAATAAATTGTTTATAACGTTGCAACTTATAAACAGTGCATCTCACAAAAAGAGCACAAAGGACAAAAAGTTTGATTTTTTGTTGACTTGTTATAAATTTCTCCAATCAAGAGTCAAATTATTTAATTTAAAAAATAAAAATAACTCAATGTAATTTTTAAACGGAAATTTTATCATGTACCGTAGTACTATGTAATTATTTATTTATACTCAATATGAAATTGTCTGAGAAAAATTTCCATTACATGGATTTTATATTTTTTCTATAGAATCGAACGGTGCAATTAGTTTTTCTGTTATATCTCACAAATTTGAAAAATTATTTAAACAATTTTAGTTGAAATGAAGAAAAAAATTTTTTTTACGTAAAATCATCCCTTGGTCAAAAAAAAATTTTCCGTGAAAAATTATATTTTTCAATTATTTAAACAAAAATTGTTTAAACAATGTGTTTAATTTATTAAGCAAAGTCAGTCTTGCAGCAGTTGTCTAATTCGCAGCCCTCACTCAGATTGTTTTTACGCGGCCATGCAGTTTCCAGCTGTAGCACAACGCCAAGATTTTTTACCGTGTTTTCATTGCGAACGATTAGCCGAGTGGCTTGAGCGGTTAGGAATGAGTTGCGTTTGTCTCGTGTCTAGAGTATAGGTAGTTCTAATCCCCGCAGCGTGCGTCCGATTTTTTAGAGCGTAAAAAGCGTGCGATTAATATAAGTAGTAATTGTGTGTGGTACATTATGTTTAAATAAATATATAAGTTAAAAATAATAATATTAGAAATTTAAAAAAGAATTTTTTATTTTTTATTAGCATAAATGGCTAGCTTGACAGTCTATGAACCCTTCCTTGACTGTCTTCGAGAATTTAATATTGGAGTGTTGAACGACTTACAAATTTGTCTGTGATATTTTGTTGATGGTGTCTAGGAGTGCTTCACTGACTATGCTGGACGCAATCTAAGAAGTCTTATATTTCTTCAAGCACTATTTGCGTGCTTTCCAATACGATATTTTCCAATTTTCAAATGCTTTTAGACCTATCCTAAAGTCACAGACTCGGTCAATGAAAATTTCCAGCACTTTTTTTTTCCGTGTAGATTCTTTTTCGTCACATTTGCATTATGGAAAAATGTTGTTGAATTTTTTCAAGATTTTTGGGAAAATTTCAAATGATTTCGTATTTTGAAAAATTAATTCTAAGAGTAAATTTAAAAAGATTTAAAAGCATTTTCTAAAATTTCGAAACAGAATAAAGAAGATTTTAAAGAAAATTTTGAACACTTTTTATTAATTGCTTTATAATCTAGAAACAGTGCAAAAATATAATTGTTCATTGCATTGAAAATAATTCAATTATAAAAGAAACTTATAATGCATAGTTTTATCTGCAGTTGAAAAATATTTCTAGATATAATAGAATTGGGAAAATACGAGGGAAAATATATTTCGTTCATTTGAAGGTTCAGAACTTTAAATTACAAGAAAAGGTTTATTGGTACTCAGGTAGTTGAAACTTGTCGCCGTTCCCCTTCTACTGTTGTTCCGTAGGAAACCACCATCTGGCTGTCCAGTCTCAAAATCCCGAGACGATCCGAGCGATATATCTGTTCTCCGATACCAAAACGATACGAGACAAAACCGAGACTGGAGTCTCAGAAACCGATACCGATACGAGAAAAACCCGAGATTTTTCGATACGATATCGAGACAGTCTCGTATCGAACGGCATCACTACATATAATCCCGAAAGGTGATGTACCGTTTTCGATTATACATGTTGACCATTTTGGTCCAATTAAAAGAGTACAAGTATCAAAGCGATATATTTTCTTATTGATAGATTCGTTTACAAAATTTGTAAAACTCTATGCGACTAAGTCTACTTGTAGTCAGGATGAATTTACTGAATTTATGTTAGAAAATCACATAAAACATATCAAGGTAGCGGCACGTTCTCCGCAAGCTAACGGTCAAATTGAAAGAATTAATTCTATCATACGTCCAATGCTGGCCAAGTTGTCCGATGATAAAATGGGTAAATATTGGTTCAAAATTTTAAAAAGTACTGAGTATTGTATTAATAATACTGTCAGTAGATCTACTATGAATACGCCGAGTCGACTGCTGTTTGGAGTTGATCAAAGGGGCGAGTCAATCGATGATGTTAAAGAATTTTTAGAGAACCATATTCAAGCGGGAAAACTTAGGAATTTAAGGAAAATTGCCGCGGAAAATATAGAACAGACTCAGACTTATAATAAAAAATATGTAGATAAACGACGTAAGAAACCTTATGAATATTGTGAAGGAGATTATGTTATGTTGAGAAATATTGATAATACTCGTGAAGCGTCAAAAGCATCTATTCCCGAATTTAAAGGACCATATTCAATTGTAAAAAACTGCGAAATGACAGGTATGCAATAAGCGATATTGAAGGGTTTCAAAATACACAAAAACCTTATCAAGGCGTATGGGAAGCTAAAAATATACGTCCATGGTTTGGAACCAGAAAGGTTTAATGATAAGGTTATTCTATTTTTTCATTTTCGATCTTATTTTATTAAAGTCCGGGACGGACTATAGTCAGGATTGGCCGAACTGTGGTAGCAATTATTCAAGTAGATTCCATAGAGGTATCTACTGTTTTTGTTTTATCAACTGCAACGTCAGTTAGAACGACAGACATTGATATTATGTAAAACGATCAACACGTAAAAGTTAAATAAACTTTTCATTTATATAAAATAAACGTGCTGTTTACTTCAGAATATAAAGAGTAATGAATTTAGTAAACAGCCATACCACGCTGAAAAAACCAGTTCTGGTCAGATCACTGAAGTTAAGCAGCGTTGGGCGCGGTTAGTGCTTGGATGGGTGACCATTCGAGAAAAACTGAGTGCTGTTGGCACATCGTGGGTGTGGTGAGCCCACACTTGTAGTTATTTACTACAAGAAACTAACCTAGAAACACTACTCGAATCGGGTAGTGTCACGCCTACCCTGAAAGGGAAATGGCTTAATGGTATACATAAGAAATTGAATATGCCCGCGTGTATACTAAAATTGCATACATTTCTAACAGAGCAGTAAATGATAGATTAAAATCCGGAAAAAATTGAGAAGACTTTTCCGACCTCCAGGTATGTAAAAAAATATTGAAACACAATAAAATTTGAATAATAATAATAACTGAATAACATTTCGACCCAACCTATTCAACATTCTTCTCAAAAATTCGTCTTTTTGTCTAGAAACCTTGGCGGCCCCCCTCCTATGTGACTCTTTATGACGTTATGGCACCCCCCCCCCACCCTGTAGAGTGTCACGTAATATGGTGCCATGGTGGAAGTTTCCTTACGAAAGACCTTTTTAAATATCATCCCCTTTGATACAAAGTTATATTCTACTTAAGAAGCCTTTTTATTTTAAAAGCTCCTGTTTATAAAGTATTCCCTCTTTTAAAACACATCCCCTGTTATTGGGGATTATAAAAATATAAAATATCGAGAGGGAAGTGATTTTTTAAGGTGCTGATCGAAGGGTTGCTTTCTGAGAGTATGATAGGCGTAGGGGTAAGGGGTAAATGATAAGGGGTTGGGGTAACGGGTGAGGGGTTGGGGTAACGGGTAGGGGTAAGAAGGATGCGAAATCCGGATAAGCAGATATTAGCCGAGTTCATGCCGACGACAGGTGCTGTATGGAATCCAGAAGGGATGGCTTGCTCGCGGCTTTCCCTCCTCAAAATCGCGAAGGAGCTCCTTAGCTTAGCTCTCGTTCACAGCGACTCCAAGAGGCAACCAGGCTCTCTTATCTCGACTCTGCAAGACTGCCTTCGGTAATACTGCGACGTGGAACCTCTTACGAGAGAACCCCGTGAAATATCGCTAAATGGCTTTTGCACACCCTTCTACCCCCTTTCCACCCCCTTTCTACCCCCTTCCACCCTCTCTCACCATCCCACGATTGGATCGATTTTTTATCCACTGGGAGGTGGGGTGGACTTTGAAATATCAAATATGTTCCGAAAGAAATACGGGCTCTCATTTTTCTCGGGGGTAGAGGTCGCTATCAAGGAAATGATGAAAGTGCTTGGGGGTAGCAATTTTAGGGGTAGTGAGGGGTCATCCAGAAAATAGGGTGAGACAATTTGGGGGAGAGGGTTTGGTGAAATCTTTCTGTTTCTTAGGAGGGGTGGAGGTGGAAGAATTTTTGAAAATTCGCTGTATAACCAAAACTGTAATTGTTAAATTTTCAGTAAAAAAATTCATTTGTATAGAAAAAATTAATTTTCAACAAAATAGTCCAATTTTCGACAAAAAAGTTCATATTCCAGCCAAATAAATAAATTGTACTAGAAGTTTAATTATTCCATTATTGACTAGAATTTTTTTGTTTGAAAATTGTTTTGGAATTTTTTTTTTTTTAAATTGTTTGGAATTTTTTTCATTGAAAATTCGTCTTTTTGAATAGAAAATTAACTATTTGGTTAAAATTTGATTTTTCTTTTGGTTAAAAATTAATCTTCATGGTTAAAAAAACTACCTTTTTGGTTTAAATGAATATATTTATATCAAAAAAATTTGTTTTCGTCCAAAAAAATTAATTTTCAACAAAATAGTTCAATTTGCAACCAAAGGAATGAAATTTGAACTGAAAAGCTGAATCTTGAACCGAAAAAATTAATTTCCAACCAAATATTTAAACTTTCAATAAAAAATATAATTGTCAACCCAAAAATGAAATAGTTACATTTTTCAGTTAAAAAAAGAATTAATTTTCAACCATAGAAAAAAAATTATTTTCAACATAATATTTCAATTTTCAACCAAAGAAATCAATTTTCAACTACAATGATGAATTTACAACCAAAACATAAATTTTCAACCAAATAGTTGAATTTTTCACTGAAAAATATACATTTTTAAATGAAAAAAATCAATTTTCAACCAAAAAGATTTATTTTCTACCAATAAAAAAAAAAAGAATTTTTTATCTAAATGCATAGATTTTCGAAAAAATCAATTTTTAACCAAATAATTGATTTTTTCACTAAAAAACATAAGTTTTCAATTAAAACTGCAATAGTCAAATTTTCAGTAAAAAAATTAATTTACATACAAAAATTACTTTTCAACAAAATAGTCCAATTTTCAACAAAAAAGTTCAATTTTCAGCCACATAAATAAATTTTACTACAAGTTTAATTATTCCATTATTGGCTGGAATTTTTTTATTTGAAAATTCAACTATTTGTTTAAAAATGCATGTACTTTGCTGAAAATTCGTCTTTTTAAGTAGAAAATTAACTATTTGGTTAAAATTTGATTTTTTTTTGTTTCAAAATTATTCATTTTTGTTAAATATTTATTTCTTTTGGTTAAAAATTAATCTTCATGGTTAAAAAAATCACCTTTTCGGTTTAAATAAATTTATTTATATCAAAAAATTTTGTTTCCGTCCAAAAAAATTAATTTCCAACAAAATGGTTAAATTTTCAACCAAAGGAATAGAATTTGAACTGAAAAGCTGAATCTTCAACCAAAAAATTAATTTTCCACCAAATATTTAAACTTTCAATAAAAAAGATAAGTTTCAAACCAAAAATGAAATAGTTACATTTTTCAGTTTAAAAAAATTAATTTTCAACCATAGACGAAAAATTATTTTCAATATAATATTTAAATTTTCAACCAGAGAAATCAATTTTCAACTAAAATGATGAGCTTACAACCAAAAAATAAATTTTAAACCAAATAGTTGATTTTTTCACTGAAAAATATAAATTTTCAACCAAAACTGCAATATGTAAATTTTTAGAAAAAAGTTAATTTCCATACCAAAAAATTAATGTTCAACAAAATAGCCCAATTTTCAGCCAAATAAATGAATTTTAAACAAAAAAGGTGATCTTTTCAACCAAAAGAAATAAATTTTTAACTAAAATAAAGAATTTTCAACCGAGAAAAATGAAATTTTGACCAAATAGTTCAATTTTCTACTTAAAAAGACGAATTTTCAATAAAGTACATGAATTTTCAAACAAATAGTTGAATTAAAAAATAAATCCAGCCAATAATAGAATAGTTAAGTTTGCAGTGCAAAAATTTATTTCCATCCAACCAAATATTTAGACTTTCAATAAAAAAGATAAATGTCAAACCAAAAATGTATCAGTTACATTTTTCAGTTAAAAAAAATTAATTTTCAACCAAAGAAGAAAAATTATTTTCAACATAATATTTGAAGTTTCAACCAGAGAAATAAATTTTCAACTAAAATGATGAATTTACAACCAAAAAATAAATTTTCAACCACATAGTTGAATTTTTCTCTGAAAAATATAAATTTTCAACCAAAACTGGAATAGTTAAATTTTCAGTAAAAAATTAATTTTCATCCAAGAGAATTAATTTTCAACAAAAAAGTTCAATTTTCAGCCAAATCAATAAATTTGACTACAAGTTTAATTATTCCATTATTGGCTAGAATTTTTTTTTGTGCAAATTAACTATTTGTTTAAAAATGCATGTTCTTTGTTGAAAATCCGTCTTTTGAAGTAGAAAATTGAACTATTTGGTTAAAATTTGATTTTTTTTTTTGGTTGAAAATTATTCATTTTTGTTATAAATTTATTTCTTTTGGTTAAAAATTAATCTTCAGGGTTAAAAAAATGACCTTTACGGTTTAAATAAATTTATTTATATCAAAAAAATTTGTTTTCGTCCAAAAAAAATTAATTTCCAACAAAATGGTTAAATTTTCAACCAAAGAAATAAAATTTCAACTGAAAAGATGAATCTTCAACGAAAAAATTAATTTCCAATCAAATATTTAAACTTTCAATAAAAAAAATAAGTGCCAAACCAAAAATGAAATAGTTACATTTGTCAGTTTAAAAAAATTAATTTTCAACCATAGAGGAAAAATTATTTTCAACATAATATTTAAAGTTTCAACCAGAAAAATTAATTTTTCAACTAAAATGATGAATTTACAACCAAAAAATAAATTTTTTAACCAAATAGTTGCATTTCTCACTGAAAAACATGAATTTTCAACTGAAAAAAATCAATTCTCAACCAAAAAGATTTATTTTTTACCAAAAAAAAAAAGAATTTTCAACTAAATGCATAGATTTTCGAACAAATACGTTTTTAACCAAATAATTGATTTTTCCACTTAAAAACATAAATTTTCAATTAAAACTGCAATAGTCAAATTTTCAGTAAAAAAATTAATTTCCATACAAAAAATTACTTTTCAACAAAATAATACAATTATCAAGAAAAAAGATCAGTTTACAGCCAAATAAATAAATTTTACTACAAGTTCAATTATTCCATTATTGGCTTGAATTTTTTTGTTTGAAAATTCAACTATTTGTTTAAAAATGCATGTACTTTGTTGAAAATTAATCTTTTTAAGTAGAAAATTGAACTATTTGGTTAAAATTTGATTTTTTTTTGGTTGAAAATTACTCATCTTTGTTAAAAATTGATTTCGTTTGGTTAAAAACTAATCCCCATCATTAAAAAAATCACCTTTTTGGTTTAAATAAATTTATTTCTATCCAAAAAAATTTGTTTCCGTTCAAAAAAATTAATTTTCAACAAAATGGTTAAATTTTCAACGAAAGGAATACAATTTCAGCTGAAAAGCTGAATCTTCAACCGAAAAATTAATTTCGCACCAAATATTTAAACTTTGAATAAAAAAGATAAGTGTCAAACAAAAAATGAAATAGTTACATTTTCAGTTTAAAAAAATTAATTTTCAACCATAGAAGAAAAATTATTTTCAACATAATGTTTAAATTTTCAACCAGAGAAATCAGTTTTCAACTAAAATAATGCATTTACAACCAGAAAATCAATTTTCAACCAAATAGTTGAATTTTTTACTTAAAAATATAAATTTCCAACCAAAACTGGAATAGTTAAATTTTCAGTAAAAAATGAGTTTCCATGCAAAAGAATTAATTTTCAACAAAATACTCTAATTTTCAACAAAATAGTTCAATTTTCAAACAAATAGTTTAATTTTGAGTCAAATAAATGAATTTTTAACCAAAAAATTCTTTAACCACGAGGATTAATCTTTAACCAAAGAAATACATTTTTAACTAAAATGATGTATTTTCAACAAGAAAAAAATAAATTTTGAACAAATCGTTAAATTTTTCACTGAAAAATACAAATTTTCAACAAACTATATGAATTTTTAAACAAATAGTTGAATTTTCAAAAAATAATAGTATATTGTGCTACAAGTTGAAAAAGCGAGAGATTTAAAACGAGTGTGAAGTTAGCTACCCGAGCGGAGCGAGGGTGGCTATCACACGAGTTTTAAATCGTCGCTTTTTCAATGTGTGGGACACGATACTTTTTCTATAATTTGTGCAAAAGTGCTAGTTTTTGTTTACCTGTTTTTTGTGTAAAAAGAAGGCGATTTTTTGTCGATTGACGCAACAATGACAATGGCAATTATCAAAACCATGGCAATAATATGGCAGTAATAAGCTGGTTCTCACAATTGAATAGTTGGCCCATAAAGTTGAGGGCTTCAAAATTTCCGATTTTTCGTGAAAAAACACCAAGCACAGTATTTTCGGAGAAACTGACGGTGTTTTTTTTGCTTTTGCCAAGTGACAAAAGTACATACAAAATACACAACTCGAGACTTTTCAGGAAATTGCTTTTAGGTTAGGGACGACAGTCGGAAAATAGAATGAAGTTGGCTGCGCACGATGCACGAGTACACCCGAGGCAGCACGAACCCACCCGAAATAACATTTACTTTTGTCACTGTGCCTCACTTTTATCACTGTCCATTTACTTTTTCCACTGCATCTGTCCACTTTTGTCACTGTTGCCCGGAAAGGTCGGCACTGCGCATGCGCCACGTCATCGAGCAAAAATCGGTAACTTTTTACACCAAAAACAGGTGGAAAAACTGGCACTTTTTCGCGAATTATAGAAAAATAAATTAATTGTCAGCCACAAATAGAATAGATACATTTTTAGTAAAAAATTGATTTTAATCTAAGAAAAATAATTTTCAACGAAATAGTTAAATGTTCAACCAAAGAAATGAATTTTCAACTAAAAAGATGAATCTTAAACAAACAAAAATCAATTTTCAAAAAAAGACACTAATTTTCAACCTAATATTTAAATGTTCAACCAAAGAAATAAATTTTCAACTAAAAAGATGAATCTTCAACAACAACAAAATTCAACCAAATAGTTGAATTTTCAACTAAAAAATATAACTTTTCAAACTCGTTTTCAAACCAAATGGAATAGTTGCATTAGTATCTAAAAAAATTAATTTTTCAACAGAAAAAACTAATTTTCTACCTGACTGTTCAATTTTCAAGCGAATAAATTAATTTTAACTAAAAACAATAGACTTTCAACCAAAAATGGAAATTTTAAATTTGCAGGTTAAAAAATTAATTTTTTATTTTAAGAATCACTAATTCATAACCTAATAGTTGAATTTACCCCTAAAAAAATTAATTTTCCAATAAAAAGATGAATCTTCAATCGAAAAAATGAATTCTCAAATAATTCGTTGAATTTTCAACGGAAAAAATTAATTTTAAATCGAGAAGATTCATTTTCTGCCAAAATAGATGAATTTTTAACAGAACACATTAATTTTAAACAAACTAGTTCAATTTCCAACCAAGAAGATGAATTTTCTACCAAATAAGATAAATTTAAAAAAAATTTGAATTTTCAATCGAAAATGAAAGAATTAAATTTTCTGTTAAAAAAATGAATTTTCAACCAAAAACAAGACATTTTCAAATGAAGAAATGAATTTCCAACTTGAATGATGAATCTTCAAAAAAAAAAGAAAGAATTTTAAAACAATTAGTTGAATTTTCAACGGAAAACATAATTTTAAACCAGGAAGATTAATTTTCTACCAAAATAGACCAAATTTTAACAAAATACATGAATTTTGAGAAAAATAGTTGAAATTTTAATACACAAAAGATTAATTTTCAGCGAAAAATAAAGTAGTTAAATTGTCAGTTAAAAATATTAATTTTTATCACCAAAAAATGAATTTTCAACAAAGCAGTTAAATTTTCAATCAAAGAAATGAGTTTTAAACTAGAATGATTAATCTTCAAAGAAAAAAAAAGATTTTTAAGCAATATTTGAATTTTCAACCAAAAAAGACGAATTTTCAACAACATATTTAAATTTTCAACAAAAGAAATGAATTTTCAATTTTAAGCCAAAAATGGCAAAAAGATTAATTTTATACCAAAAATGATTTGTTTAAAAAAAAGCATGAACTTGCAATCAAAAGTGGAAGTATTAGATTTTCGTACAAATTATTTTTCAACCAAAAATAAAAAATTTTCAAGAAAGTACGTCAATTTTTGATCGAGGAAATGAATTTTCAACTAGAATGATGAATCTTCAACCGAAAAAAAAATAAACAGTTGAATTTTCAATGAAAAAAAAATTTCAACCAAAAAGATTAATTTTCTACCAAAGTAGACAAAATACATTAATTTTAAATCAAACAGTTAAATTTCTAACTAGAAAAGATTAATTTTTAGTAAAAAATGGAATAGTTCAAGTGAATTTTTAAGTAAAATTATAAATCTTCAACCATAAAAATGAATTTTTAACCAAGAAAATGAATCGAAGAGGTAAGTTTTCTTTTAAAAACATTAATTTTCAACAAAAAACTGAAAATTTTCAAACACTGAAATGAATTTCCAACTAGAATGATGAATCTTCAACGAAAAAAATTAATTTTGAAACTAATTTTTATTATGTTTCAATTTTTGAAAAAAAATTATTTTTGAAAATTATTTTTCAAACTAATAGGGTAGAAAGAATTATAATGCAATTTTTTAAAATATTTGTTTCAAAAATGAAAATTTTAAATTTTGAATGTATAATTTGTATGATCGGGTCAATAGGTCAAAAAAGTAGATTTGAAAATTTGGATCGTTACAAACCTTCCTCTATGAGGAAGCAAAAATGAATTTTTTAACGAAATAGTTGAATTTTCAATCAGAAAATATAAATTTTTAACAAAAAAAAAAAACAATTTTCAACTATACTGATGAATTTTCAACCAAAAAAATAATTTTTCAACTGAAATAATGAATCTTCAATCAAAAAAATTAATTTTTAATCGAAATAGTTGAATTTTCAATTTAAAAAATATAAATGTTCAACCCAAAATAGAATAAATAAGTTTTAAGTTACAAAAATAAATTTTTAACAACGAAAAAGTATTCTCGACGTATTATAGTTCAATTTTTAACTGAAGAAATGAATTTTCAATTATACTGATGAATCTTTAACCGAAAAAATAAATGTTTAAACAAATATTATTTTTAACTTAACTCAAAAAAAAATTCAAACAAAAATGGAATATTTGAATTTTTTGATAAAAAAATTAATTTTGAACAAAAGGAAGACACTAATTTTGAACCTAATAATTCAATTTCCAACAAAAGAAATCATTTTTTCGACTGAAATGATGAATCTTCAACCAAAAGAAAAATTTTCCAACGAAACAAATGAATTTTCAATTGAAAAATATAAATTTACAACCTAAAAGAGAATAAATGATTTTTCAGTTACAAACATTAATTTTTAACCAAGAAAAAGTATTTTTGACTAACAGAGTTAAATTTTCAATTGAAGTAATGAATTTTCAACTATACTGATGAATCTTTAACCAAAAAAATGCATATTTAGACAAATAGTTGAATTATCAACAAAAATATGAATTTTCAATCAAGAAGATTAATTTTATACCAAAAAACTTTCAACTGAAAAAAATAAATTTTCAAACAAAAATGGAATACTTAAATTTTTTGATAAGAAATTAATTTGAACAAAAAAAAAACATTAATTTCCAACCAAAGAAATAATTTTTCAACTGAAATAATGAATCTTCATACAAAAAAATGAATTTTTAAACAAATAGTTGAATTCCCAACAAAAATATGAATCTTCAATCAAGAAGATTAATTTTCTACCAAAAAAGACGAATTTTTAATCAAATATTTTTACTTTTAACTAAAAATAAAGAAATTTCCAAACAGAAAAGGAATATTTAAATTTTTTGATAAAAAAAATTAATTTTGAGAAAAAAGACATTAATTTTCAACTTAATAGTTCAATTTTCAACCAAAGAAATCATTTTTCAACTGAAATAATGAATCTTCAACCAACAAAAATTTTTTTTATCGAAATAGTTGAATTTTCAATTACAAAAATATAAATTTTCAACCAAAAATATACATTTTCAACCAAAAATATAACTTTCCAACCAAAAATATATATTTTCAATCAAAAATATAACTTTTTAACCAAAAATATGAATTTTCAACCAAAAATAGAATAAATAAGTTTTCAGTTACCAGAATTAATTTTTAACCAAAAATAGTATAATTTATGCGAAAAATTTTGTTAAATAAAATGTTATTCTAGCTTGTGTCCTTTTCCAAAAAGCTAATTTTTTTATTTTTATAACAAGAGTTTATAAAAAATTTTTAGATTTTTTGGGTTGCACAACTTTTGTCTTTTAATTTTTTTTTCGTCTCTTGTGTTTCCAAAAAATTTAATTTTTTTATCTTCAATGTTATTTTTGACGATTAAAACAAAAACTACGCGTCCTATCAAAAAATTATTAATGAAAAATTTGTAGCTCTTTTTTGGGTGAACAACTTTTGTCTCATTATTTTTTTTCGTAGCTTGTGTCGTTTGTCTACAAATTTAATTTATATTTATTTTTAATGATGTTTTTTACGAATTTAAACAAAAACTACGCGTCCTATCAAAAAGTGATTATTGAAAATTTTTTAGATCTTTCTTGAATGCACAATTTTTGTGTTTTCATCTTTTTTCGTATCTTGAATTTTTAACCAAGTAGATTAATTTTCTACCAAAACAGACGAATTTGCAAATACATAAATTTTCAATCAGAAATGCAAGAGTTACGTGTTCTGTGAAATTAATTAATTTTTAACAAAAAAACAAAACAAAAATTTCAACGAACCATTTCAATGTTTAACCAAAGAAATGAATTTTCAACTAGAATGATGAATCTTTAAGCAAAAAAATGATTTTTTAAACAATAAGTTAAATTTTCAATAAAAAAATTGTTTGAATTTTCAACTAACAAAGATTAATTTTCAGCCCAAAATACAGTAGTTTAATTTTCAATTAGAAACATTAATTTTCAAACTCAAAAATGAATTTTTAACGAAACAGTTGAATTTTCAAGCAAAGAAATGAATTTTCACATAAAATGATGAATTTTGAACTATAAAAATGAATTTTCAAGAAAATTGTTCAGTTTTCAACCAAGAAGATTAATTTTCTATCAAAAGTGATTCATTTGATAAAGAATACATGATTTTTCAATAAAAAGTGGAAGAGTTCATTTTTCTGTTCAAAAAATTATTTTCTTCATCCCCTAGCCGAAAGTACGTCTTTCCGGACGCATTTCTGTCCGGGAACAGTGGCTTTTGCGGCCTGCTAGAGTTAACACGATCTCTGATTGGCTGCGAGATTTTTGTGGCTCGCTGACGTAGCAACCTGACGTAGCAACGCTCAGTATTGTGTTATTGTGCACTTAGCCTCTGAAAAATATTTATCTTGAAGGTGATTGGAAAAAAGAGACCGTCGGTGTGTTCAACCTCGAAACCGATCGATTAGTGTCGTTGCGATTTTTGTGTATCAAAAGACGGCACAAGACCTCAAAAAAGCTTCTTCCTCGTCTGGCGGACGAGGAAGAAGTATTCACAATAAATATGTGTTTTTGATACCCGCCCCGACCAGCAAAACCTCGGCTCCGCCTCGGCTTTGCAAAAGTCGGGCGGGCGACCGAATGCATCCGCTCAGCTGACCCGAGAGCAGCAGCGGCGCTACGCGAGGTGGCGCGCGTGCTGATGCAGGCCACAAAAGAAAAAGCATCCGAGCTAGCAGCCGACAACGCATTTTATTGATTAACCTTAATTATTAAACGTACTTTCGGCTGGGGATGAAGAAAAATAGTATACGACACACGGCCAGAAATATTGGATGCCCTGGTGTGTGTGATATGAGGCCTCGGCTTCGCCTCGGCCTTTATATCACGCACGCCCGGAAATTCAACTTTCTGGCCTTGGGTCGTAATATACTATTTCAATTAAAAACAAAAAATTTTCAACATAACAGTTTAATTTTTGACCGAGCAAATGGATTTTCAACTAGAATGATCAATCTTCAACCGAAAAAAATAATTTTTTAACTATGAGTTGAATTTTCAATTAAAAAAGTTAATTTTAAACCAAGAAGATTAATTTTCTACAAAAAGTGATTCATTTAAAAAAGAATACATGATTTTTCAATAAAAAATGGAAGAGTTAATTTTTCTGTTGAAAACATTATTTTTCAATTAAAAGCAAAAAATTTTCAACATAACAGTTCAATTTTTGACCGAGGAAATGGATTTTCAACTAGAATGATCAATCTTTAACCGAAAAAACCATTTTTAAACTATGAGTTGAATTTTCAATTAAAAAGGTTAATTTTAAACCAAGAAGATTAATTTTCTACAAAAAGTGATTCATTTAAAAAAGAATACATGATTTTTCAATAAAAAATGTAAGAGTAAATTTTTCTGTTAAAAGAAAATGATTTTTCAATTAAAAACAAAAAATTTTCAACATAACAGTTTAATTTTTGACCGAGCAAATGGATTTTCTACTAGATATATATATATATATATATATAATATACAATTATAACATATATACAATTATTGTCTATATTGGAGAAACCGGGAGCGCGGTGAGCCAACGTGTGAAAGAACATGAGAGTGAAGTCAGGCTAAAACATTTCACGCAATCAGCACTAGCTGAGCATCATATCACACTAAAACTTGGGGTATCAAATTGTTGCTGCTATTTTGATCTAGAATTTCAACTCAATATGATTCGCTTTAGAGGATCAATGAAAATTGATGAGAACAACTTCAAGGCGTATTAGCTTTAGTATACAAAATAGAATGACAGTTGACGATTTTCGAAAAACATTCCTTTCTGCCAAATTCAAGTTCTGCAAATCGATAATCGATCCTTGATCGATCCTTGGCAACGGCCATACCACGCTGGAAAGTTTCCAGCGTGGAACTGGTGTTTCCAGTGGAAACACCAGTTCCCGTTAGATCACTGAAGTTAAGCAGTGTTGGGCGCGGTTAGTACTTGGATGGGTGACCGTCTGATACTACTGCGTTGCTGTTGGCGGTGGTGGGTGTGGTGAGCCCACACTTGTAGTTATTTACTACAAGAAACTATCCACCTAGAAACGCTACCCGAATCGGGTAGTGTCACGCTCACCCCTAGAGGCTCGCCGAAAGGGAAATAGCTTAATGGTATAGAAGATCGAGATTTGCTGACATTTGTAAACAAACATCCACAACCTCCGTAATCATAAATTTAACTAAACGGAGCTAAGTAAATGCTTTTTTTTCAAAATTTGATTAACAATTTAAACGATCATCAACAATTGATCATCATTCAGGTAAGAGGTTCAAATAATTTTATAATGTGTTGAGTAGTTGAAATTTTATGACTGATCTCGAAATTTGAATCAAGTTGATCATGAATATAGGTATCAAAACGTTGCATCCTTTTGATCCATTTGCCGCATTAACTTGATACCTGGTAGTTTTGTGTGATCGAAACAGGATATAGCATTTTATTTGATAAAACAACATATAATGAAGAACATATTATGTTTAAACACTTGTTTCAAAAATGAAAATTTTGAATTTGATTCTATAATTTGTATGACAAACCAACCGGGGGTGGTTATCTTGCACCAGTCGCCACCCCCGCTTTTCTGGGTTGCGAATAGTGATTAATTTTCTACCAAAACAGACTACCAAAATAGGCTAGAATTTAAAACTTACACTCTTACAGGATAGAAACAATTATATAAAATTATTATCGCTTATATATATATATATATATATATATATATATATATATATATATAACTACTGTCTATATTAGAGAAACCGCGAGAGCGGTGAGCCAACGTGTAAAAGAACATGAGAGTAAATTCAGGCTAAAACATTTCACGCAATCAGCACTAGCTGAGCATCATATCGAAACAGGACACAGCAATTTATTTGACAAAACAACATATAATACACAACATGTCATGTTTAGACACTTGTTTCAAAAATGAAATTTTTTAATTTGATTGTATAATTTGTATGACAAACCAACCGGGGTGGTTATCTTGCGCCAGTCGCCACTCCCGCTATTTTAGATTGCGTGTGGTAATTAATTTTCTACCAAAACAGACTACTAAAATAGGCTACAATTTAAAACTTATGGGATAGAAACAATTATATACAATTATTATCGTTTATATATATATATATATATATATATATATATATATATATATACTTAATATAATATATATACAATTATAATACATATATACAATTATTGTATATATTGGAGAAACCGGGAGAGCGTTGAGCCAACGTGTAAAAGAGCATGAGACTAAAGTCAAGCTAAAACATTTCACGCAATCAGCACTAACTGAGCATCATATCGAAACAGGACATAGCATTTTATTTGACAAAACAACATATAATAAACAACATATCATGTTTAAACACTTGTTTCAAGAATGAAATTTTTGAATTTGATTGTATAATTTGTATGACAAACCAACCGGGGGTGGTTATCTTGCGCCAGTCGCCACCCCCACTTTTCTGGGTTGCGAGTGATGATTAATTTTCTACCAAAACAGACTACCAAAATAGGCTAGAATTCAAAACTTACCGGATAGAAACAATTATATAAAATTATTATCGTTTATATATATATATAGATATATATATATACTTAATATAATGTATATACAATTATAATATATATATACAATTACTGTCTATATTACAGAAACCGGGAGAGGGTTGAGCCAACGTGTAAAAGAACATGAGAGTAAAGTCAGGCTAAAACATTTCACGCAATCAGCACTAGCTGAGCATCATATCGAAATAGGACATAGCATTTTATTTGACAAAACAACATATTATGTTTAAACACTTGTTTCAAAAATGAAATTTTTAAATTTGATTGTATAATTTGTATGACAAACCAACCGGGGGTGGTTATCTTGCGCCAGTCACCACCCCCGCTTTTCTGGGTTGCGAGTGGTGATTGTATTAATTCAAGTCACCCTCTCGCCCTACCTTTCGGTCTCTTTCTCACCCTCCAGGTCCAGCCCTCTGCTGGCAGCACGAGCCCCTAAAACACGACTTCCGGGAACAAACGAAGCGTGCGAGCCTCGCGTATAATGAACCAAACCCGTTCGTTTCGTTGTCGTCGCCGACTCCTGCCAAGATTTCACTAAATTTAGACCTAGTACTATTAATTTTTTTTAATGAAAAAGAATAAACAAAATACTATTCTTTCTATGTTATTTATATTCAATAAATGTTACAAAATATTTGTATATAATAATTAGTAGACACCACAGGATGATTTCTGTAGCCTCTAATAAGGATCTTTTCATTTGTTTTCTGCTAAAAGAGTAATGGATTTCTCATAATTTATTTGTAGGTAAATTATGCCATCGTTAGCATCTGGAAGAAATTGTGAATATAATTATAATTTAATCTATTATAATTGGCTCTTTGATTTGTTTAACACTTAGGGACCGTACTTGAATTACGTAATATTTCAAGGGGGAGGGAGGGGTCAAGGGATTTTGTTACGATTTGTTTATAAAAGATTCTAGGTTAAAAATTTTACAAATGTAATATACTGGTCTTTGAATATTAATTTTCAAGGAAAATGAAAAATTGATCCGGGAAAAATTGGAGAATTTTTAAAATTAACTTGTGTGGTAATCCTGATATAACATTCTTGTTAGTAATTTATTTGCTTTGTATTTATATATATTTTTTTTTTTTGCAATTGCTTCCTCCTGAAAATTATCTTTTTAGATGTAAATTTTATTATTTCTTTGAAAATTCAGCAATTTTGTTAAAAATTCAATCTTTTTTCTTGAAAATTCCACTATTTCGTAGAAAATTTACCATTTGAGAAAAATTCATATTTTGGTGTTGAAAAATCAATTTAAGTGTTTTTTGGATAAAAATCCAACTATTTTTTTTTTAAATTGGTCTTTTTGCTTTAAAAATTCATCTGCTTTAGTATAAATTTCATCCTTCTTAGATAAGAATGCAACTGTTTGGTTGAAAATTGAATAAATTTGTTAAAAAGTCATCATTTTTGGTCGAAAATTCAACTGTTTTGTTGAAAAAACACCTGAAATATTTTTTGGATGAAAATTCCACTATTTTTTTTTTAAATTGATATTTTTTATTTAAAAATTCATCTGTCTGAGTGGAAAATTCATCTTTCTTGGATAAGAATGCAACTGTTTGGTTGAAAATTAAAAAAAATGGTTCAAAAGTCATCCTTATTGGTCCTTTTGAGAAAAATTCACATTTTCTGTTGAAAAATCAACTGAAATCTTTTTTGGATGAAAATTCGACTATTTTTTTGAAAATTCATATTTTTTATTAAAAAATTCATCTGTCTGAGTAGAAAATTCATCTTTTTCATAAGAATGCCACTGTTTGATTGAAAATTGAATAAATTTGTTAAAAAGTCATCATTTTTGGTCGAAAATTCAACTGTTTTGTTGAAAAAACACCTGAAATATTTTTTGGATGAAAATTCCACTATTTTTTTTTTTTAAATTGATATTTTTTATTTAAAAATTCATCTGTCTGAGTGGAAAATTCATCTTTCTTGGATAAGAATGCAACTGTTTGGTTGAAAATTAAAAAAAATGGTTAAAAAGTCATCCTTCTTGGTCCAAAAATCTACTGTTTTGTTGAAAATTCAACTATTTAATAGAAAATTTACCTTTTGAGAAAAATTCACATTTTGTGTTGAAAAATCAACTGAAATCTTTTTTGGATGAAAATTCGACTATTTTTTTTGAAAATTCATATTTTTTATTAAAAAATTCATCTGTCTGAGTAGAAAATTCATCTTTTTTCATAAGAATGCCACTGTTTGGTTGACAATTCAATAAATTTGTTAAAAAGTCATCCTTTTTGGTCCAAAGATCTACTGTTTTGTTGAAAATTCAACTATTTCGTAGAAAATTTACCTTTTGAGAAATATTCACATTTTGTGTTGAAAAATCATATGAAATCTTTTTTGGATGAAAATTTGACTATTTTTTGGAAAATTTATCTTTTTTATTAAAAAATTCATCTGTCTGAGTAAAAAATTCATTTTTCTTTCATAAGAAAGCAACTGTTGGGTTGAAAATTCAATAAATTTGTTAAAAAGTCATCCTTTTTGGTCCAAAAATCTACTTTTTTGTTGAAAATTCAACTATTTCGTAGAAAATTTACCTTTTGAGAAAAAATCACATTTTGTGTTGAAAAATCAATTTAAATATTTTTTGGATGAATATTCAACTATATTTTTTAATATTTGTCTTTCTGATTTAAAAAGTCATATGTTTTAGTAGAAAATTAATCTGTCTTGTGTGAAAATGCAACTGTTTGATTGAAAATTAAATAATTTTTTTTAAAAGTCATCGTTTTGTATGAAAATTCAACTGTTATTATTGAAAATTCGTCTTTTTTGTGTTGAAAATTCAAGTATCTTCGTAGAAAATTTACTTCTTATTTAAACTATTTTGATTGAAAATTTTGTTTGAACCACTTTGTTAAGAAATAATTTTTTTGTTGAAGATTCATATTTTTAGTTGAAAATTCATCTATTTGGTTAAAGTTTGACTATTTAGTTAAAAACTGATCTTTTCTAATTAAAAATTCAACTGCGTGGGTAAAAGTTGTACTCTTCTGTTGAAATTTTTTTTAATGATGCTTTATATCTTTGGTAGAAAATTT
The DNA here is from genome assembly GCA_932195095.1 of Andricus curvator. Lineage (NCBI taxonomy): Eukaryota > Metazoa > Arthropoda > Insecta > Hymenoptera > Cynipidae > Andricus > Andricus curvator. The sequence continues at coordinate 5,288 of CAKNYM010036649.1, read as the reverse complement.
AACTCTTTTGTTGAAAATTAATTTTTTTGCTGAAAATTTCTATTTTTCTGGTTGAAAATTCAATTTTTGTACAGAAAATTCGTCTTGATTTTAAAATGCATTTTTTAAAAATAAAATTTCATCCTTCTTGGTTGAAATATCCACAAAAAAATGAATTTGAAAAAATGGTTTATTCTTAAACAAATAATTAAATTTTCATACAAATAATAGAAGTTGTAACCAAAAGAAAAGAATTTTGAACCAGGAATATAATATTAGACTTTACACATTAAAATTAATGAAAAAATAACTATTTTGTTATATTAAACATTAAATATATCAAAATTAAAGTAATATTTAATACATGCAAAACTACATTCAAATTAATGAAACGAATTTTCAACAAAATATTTTTTTTTCATAAAAAAAATGATTTTTTAACCAGAAATAGAAGAATTAAATTTTCAGTTAAGACAATCGAATTTCAAACAAAAAAATTAATCATGAACGAAATAATTCAAGTTTAAACTGAAAAAGATAAATTTACAAACCGAAAATATAATATTTCAATTTGCAGTTAGAAAAGTAAATTTAAAAAAAAAACGAGTTTTCAGCAAAATTAATTTTCAACCGAAAATATAAATTTTCAAGCGAAAATGGAATAGTTATATCTTCAGCTTAAAAAAATAATTTTCAAGTGAAAGGAAATGAATTTTAAACCAAAGAAATTAATTTTTAATCACAAGGATGAATTTTCAACCAAAAATATGAAATTTTGACCAAATAGTGGATTTTTCAGACCAAAAGATCAATTTTCTATAAAAAAAAAAAATAATAATTTTCAACTAAATAGTTTTTTTTTTCAATGAAAGAAATGAATTTTTAAGAAAAAATAGAAGTTAAATTTTCTATTAAACAGATAATTTTTTAACGAAAAAGATTACTTTTTTATCAAAAAAGGTAAATTTCACACAAAAAATGGAATAGCTAAAGTTAATTTTTAACTAAAATGATGAATCTTTAATTTAAAAAAAAATTTAATTTTTAACCAAATACATGAATTTTAAACAAAAAAGATAAATTTTCTACAAAAAATAAAGTAGAATAATTCTCAGTTAATCAAAAAAATAATCAGCCAAAAAACAAACGAATTTTTAACAAAACAGTTAAATTTTCAACCAAAGAAATTAAATTTTAACAAAAAAAATGAAATTTCAACTAATGGGAGTACTCTTTTACAAAAAAGACGGATTTTCAAGATATAGTTACATTTTCACCGAAAACGGATAAATTTTCAAGTAAAAATAGAATAGTTAAATTTTCAGTGCAAAAATTAATTTTAAATAAAATGAAAGTAAATTTTCAACAAAATAGTATAATTATCAACGAAGAAGATCAAGAGAACTCTTGAAAATAAATTTTTTTTTAATATAAAGTTATAAAAACTGAACCGCAAATTGAAACACTCAAAGTGAAATACTTTTGAATTTTAAACTTTTCGAATTAAAGCTTTGAAAAATGTTAATTCAAACGCTCAGTAAATTTCGCTTATAAAATGAAAGCTTTTAAAACTTTTTAACTGAACATTTTTTAATTGAAAGCTGTTAAAATGCAAAATTTCAATTTTTAACTTTCATACGTTGTACACTTAAAATATAAAAAAATAGAAATCCACGCTTTCATTTTCAATGCTGTGAATTGGAAAATGAATTAAAAAATTTTTATGACTGAATCATTTTAAGGAATTTTAAGCTAGACACTAGGGTGGTCCAAAAAATTAATTTTTCTGATTTTTTTAAGTCTCACCCCCTCATTTTGGGTCTTTTGGTGAAAAAAAATTTTCCTAATTTTTTGAGATATTTATTTTTAAAAATTTTCATGAATTTCCGGAAATTTATGAAAATTTACCGTCATTTATGGTAATTTTACAGGTAAATATGGTAACTTACCATAAATTACGCAAAATTCATTTTTTTAATTTCCATATACTTCCGGAAATTTATGAAAATTTTCGGTAATTTACGGTAATCTTACAGGTAATTTATGGTGCCTTAAGATAAATTACCCAAAAATTAAATTTAAAAATTTCTATAAATTTCCGGAAATTTTCGGTAATTTACGATAATTTGATCAGTGATATATGGTAACTTTTCATAAATAACCGCAACATTCTATTATCTGCAACCAAAATTTCTTCACAGTTTTTACGGTGAGTGGGGTGATAATCGTAAAATGTGAGCTCATAGATGTATAATTTTCATTATTCACCTCTGACGTCACTTTTCAGTCCCTAGGGAGTAAAAAGTACTTTTTACTCCCTAGGGGGTAAAAATTAGTCATAAAAAATTACTTTTTAGTGTCTTAAGGGGTGAGTTTTGGCAAAGTTAGGGGTAAATTCAATTTTTTTTTTAATTTTCTGGCTTCGTACTGCTCACATGGTAGTTTCACCGTTGTAAAATTTTTACGATTCTTTTTAAAATTCGAGGACTTACTGAATTTTGAACACTTTGGGGTACTTTGGAGGTCGTGCCCTACTTCTAAACATTTTTTTTTAATCTCAACAAATCAGGAAAAATTTTATTCACCAAAAGACACAAAATGAGGGAGTGAGACTTTAAAAAATCAGAAAAATAATTTTTTTGGACCACCCTACTAGGCACATTGATTTATACATTAAAATTTGTTTTGAAATCTTTTTAAATATTCTCTTAGAAATTTGTTTAAAAAAATCATTGATAAAATTTTACCAGGAATCTAATAATAATGTTATTATCTTGGAACTCGAATCTTTCCCACAATTTTTTTAAAATTATTCTTTTAAAATTCATTTAAAAAAATATACATTCTTAGTTTTTCTAGGAATTTTGATACAAATTTATTATTGATTTAAAACAATTGATTAACAAATTTTTAAAAATGCTCAAAAAGCTTATAAATGTTTTAAATGTTTTGAAATTTTGTCACGTTTTAAATTATTTTGGAATCTTTTCAAAACTTCGAAATATATTTTAAACTTACTCGATAATTTTCCAAAAATAAAAATTGTTTAAATGTTATTTATTATTCAAAATTTCGTGAAATCTTTTTAAATATTCTCTTAAAATTAATTTTTCAAAATAAAAAAATCATTTTAAATTTTCCCAGCAATGTTCAGAAATTTTTTTTATTTTCTGAAAACCTGCGAAGATCCTTAAAAAGCATCAAAATATTATTTCGAAATCTTCAAAAATCTAAATTAAGTTTTTTATTTTTCGATATCTTTTTCAGTTTTAAATTAAGTTTTGATCTTCATAACCGAGCCCAAAACTTGTAAATATCTCTCAAACTAAATCAAATTTTTTCCACATTGATAATTGTTCAATTGTTATTTATGCATCAAAATTCAATAATTTCACTTACATATTAAAAATTTGTTAAATAGAACAATTAAAATTATAACGTAAAAAGTTTTAATTTAACACTCTGAAATATTAATGATTCAAGGCTTTCTATTTCCAATAGTATTTCAGTTTTAAATTGTTTAGTTTTTAAGATTTGATTTGTAATTGCTTAGTTCAAATGAAAAGTAAAATATTGCTCAAAATTCCAAAAAATGCCTTTCTTAATTAAAAAATTTCAAATTAAATTTGGTTAAAAATGGAATATTTCAGATTCAAACAACATTTTAATAGGCTTTTGGAATTGAATAAGAGCATTTAATTTTTTTAATTATTTTTGAATTCGGAATAGTTTATTCAATTTTATATATATATTATATTTTTTCGTTCACATTGGTACATTTCTACAATAAACTATCAGTAAAATCAATATCAGTAAAATATAACTTTGAGTACAGCTTTCCAATATTTCAACTTTTTTGAAATCTAGTATTTTTTTTGTAAAAAGTGGGTAAAATTTTTAAAATTTCAGAAAAAAACCGTAACTATCTGGCATCATTATATATGAAGATAGTTGAAAACAATAATAATTTGTTTTAACAATTATTTTTGCTAAAAGCAATTATATAATAACTCACTCCAAGTGAAAAGTGGACAAAAAGTTGAAAATTTCAGAAAAAACCGCAACTTTCTACCATTAAGCAAAGAGAATATTATTAACAATAATAATAAATTATTTAAACAATTATTTTTGTTAACTTGAATTCATTTTTAGTTCATTATTCAAAAGTGGACAAAAAGTTAAAAATTTCACAAAAAACCGCAACTATCTAGTATTAATATAGAAGAAGATAGCTATAAACAATTATAATTTATTTAAACAATTATTTTTGCTGGAAAGAATTAAATATTAACTCACTCCAATTGAAAAGTGGATAAAAAGTTGAAAATTTCAGAAAAAACTGCAATTTCTAGCATTATTCAAAGAGAATATTATTAACAATAATAATAAATCGTTTAAACAATTATGTTTTGTTAACATTAATTAACTCTTACCTCATTTTAATTAAAATTGAATGAAAAGTGAACAATTTTTGAAAAAACCGCGACTTTCTATCTTCATTCTAAGAGAAAATTGCTAAAAACAATAGTAAATTGTTTAAACAATTTATTTAAACATTTTTTTATCAGTATAAAGTAGTATTTCATGTATGAGAAACAATTTTCATCAAAAAAATCATAATTAGCGCCAAAAACTCGCAAAACCCCATTTTTTCACTTATGGGGTTTTTTTGGGACCCTATAAAACAGACTTTTGGGGGTGATATTTGAAAAGTAATGTATTATTTGTATTTTATGGCTGATTTTGAAGAGAAATGTTGAATTTCAACTCGATTCACCTGATATTGACGATTCTGAATCGTATTCTGAATCGTAAATAAAAAAATTATGGGAAATACGTGTTAAACTTCATGGGGCATGCGCTACCTCTAAATATAATTTTTTTCAACAAAAAAAATGGATTTATTTTTCTGTGAATTCGAACAAGTTTCCGGGCGACATGGATGAAAATTCGAAAAAAAATCTAATTCATTTTTGGACCACCCTAGTGTATACACAGCCCTGACTGTTTACGTTCGGAGAGCCTCAATTGAAGCCGAAGTTCAAAACCAAAACCGTGCATAAATAGAAGTTCGAGTGTATTTCGTTGAATATTCGTCTTTTTTGGCTGACTCAAATTGTTTTTGATTTGAAATTAAAATATGTTTCGGTTGCAGCATCAACTATTACATTTTTCGTTGCGAATTCATCTATTTCTTTAAAAATTATTCTACTTTCTAGAATATTCAACCATTTGGTTGAAAAGTCATTTTTTCATTAAGACTCATACAATTTTTGTAACTTTAGCTAAACGAATTTTTCTTTTTTAAG
>CAKNYM010036648.1:6036-23294 GCA_932195095.1 Andricus curvator | reverse complement strand
TTTTCTTACAACCGTAGCAAGGCGAAGTTCGAGCTATTTTCGCAAGGCACAACTGCTCTAAGGGCATGTGACTCCAGCAATAACGGCATGCGCTTGATTCTTTTATGGTACAGGACATTTAATGCTAAAAATGTCTAACCTGATGCCAATATTGGTAGAAATTCATACCAATTTCGCACATGAAGTTCCATGCTGTAATATTAAGAGCTCAGCCTACTATAACAGTGTGGTTTTTTTCTCCGTGTAGTGGTAAAAGAAAAAAATGACAATCGCCCCGTAGCGACTGGCGTTTCTTGGGTCATGGTGGGATTATCTAGAGTCTGAAGTAGTCCAGTAGTAGTGAGAGGAATAGTCACAGTGATAATGGGATAGTCCCTGCAGCGGTCTGTATTGAGTACGGCCGCGGAAACAGCCTGGCGCCATCTGTTGCCTAAAAGAGGCGATTTTTTAGGGATGCATTCCACTCGTTTACATGCGATTGAAAATAAATAAATTTTTACTGAAAATAAGAGTTTAACTATCGGATAACGAGAGTGTCTGTAGGAAACTGATAAAATCTTGATTTAGGGAAAAAACTTTTGCTCTAGTTTATTAAACGGTTTGATCGGAGTTGATTTTTGAAGTTCTCTGTGTATGACAGACCTCCTATCGGATTAAAAATATCACATAAAATATGTCAGTACTCTTGTTTTTCGAAAAAGGTATCAAGACAAATTATTGTGTTAATTGGATAAGTAATATTATATATATTTGCATATTTATACGATCTATTATTTTTGTAAAAGTAATGCTAGTTGTCAGGTTTTGAGGTTAGAAAGTTTAATTATCCCAGAATATTTATGGAGTATATTTTATTTTAATTTAAATGGAATGGAGTTTTTTATTAGTTTTTATTAGTTTAATCGTTGTCTTGAGTTTCAAGTGAAGCTTTTTTTTTAAATTCGCTATATCATGTGAAAACACTTTTTGCTTATGTTTGCTGATTATGGATTATGGCAGAAGCGACAGAAGACAGAACGCAGTCAAAAAGCTAAGAAAGGCAATTTGCATTGTTGTGTGGTGTTAGGAAATTTATAATTATAATTATAGATTTCCCTAATACTTCTCTTTATGTTACAATATATTTTTTATTTAATAAACACCTGTAATTTAACGTCGTATGGGGGAGAACTAACAGACGTTTGTCTGATAACGCTGCACTGAATTTTGCTTATTCCATCCACTTTCAACCACTTCTGCACTCTCACCATATGAATTACTGCTCAACTTTTTCCCTTATGAGTGTTTCAGGGTGAAAATCGATAGAATGATTTATAGCTTTAAATCCTGTTTTAATTAAAATATTCATCAGGGATCGTGCCTAAATTACGTAAGACGTTTTTCTTTTGTTTATATCGTTGTGTCCTTTTCAACTTCACATCAATTTTATTCTCATCTTTATTTAAACAAAAGAAAAACATCTTACGTAATTTAGGCACGATCCCTCATCAACCGACTTGTTGACATTCGGCCGGTAATTTCTAAGGTTATGTTCATAACCAACAACGAAATTAAAACGGGTTTGACTGGAATGAAAAGACAATTTTTTCACGAAATCTTTTTGCGAGGAAGTTCCCTCTATTATTTTGCTTCGTTTTGAAAAACGTTATATACGTTTTAAAGCAAACATTATGCATTTATTATATTTAAAAACAATGCATACGTGCTATCTCATGTAAATTTCAAATTTCTATCCCTAAAAAATGTTCGGCTTTGGCCGCCGCGGGCGCTGTCTGTCATATCCGGTAAATATCAAGGTCATGTCCATACTCAATAGCAGTCGGCTATCTGACTCTCAGAAAAGATCCCTTACTTTTCTGCATATTCATGTACAGTTTCGTATGTAGATTCCGTATGCTGACCATTCATCCTTTCTTGTGTGAGATCAATTCCTATTTTTGGTTTTACATCCAAAAGTAAAATTCAGATTTGTAGATCCAATATAGCCACAAAATTTTTATAAAATTATGTGATTCGTTTAAGATATATTACATATGTATTTGTGCTTTGATTTTTTCCGTTAACTTAGAAGATTAAGATAGTGTAGGCCTTTTTCAGCTTTTTATGTTTTTATTAAAAAATCGCAAAAATTAACATAACCCCTTTTAATTATATAGAAATTCGCAGTCATGCCTTTCTAATACAAATTGTCACACGGTTTTTCACTATCTTTTTAAAAATGTAAAATAAATTTTATATATCGACGCCTCCATTCAATATCAGTCTATCTGCTGACAGCGCCGTGTATGAGACTATGCGCTGTGCATAATCATAGGGAATAGTCTCGTACACGGCGCTGTCAGCACATAGACTCATGTTGAATGGAGGCGTCGATATTTACTCCCACATTCATCTCACACAAGAAAGGAATGAGCAATTGCTGCAAACCATTTTTCGGATTGCTGACTGAATGAAAATAAAATGAAATAAAAATGTTTGAACCATGACATCTCTTCACTAATCTTGTATTGATTTAATTTTTAGTTATTTTCATTTCTACAGTTTCAGTTTCCTCTTACAAAGTATAGTATATTATAAACAACTTCCATAATGCCCATTACCCATATCAAAAATTTGTTATGCAAAATTTTCAGTCTCGTATGTTCCTTCTATCCATAAATCTCCACTCTGTACTTTGACATGTCACCGACCAGACTAAAGCCTCAACCATTTATTCTCTCTTTGATTCTCTCTTTGAAATTTCTCTTATCGATGCCATACACTGATCTATTACTTTACTACCACTATGTAGCAAAATTCCGCCATTAAATCCACCGCGTCCCCATTCATCTTCCATTTATACTTTATTATGCGTCTTCTGTTCCTAAAACTACCATCTTAGTCTTACTCAGACATACTGTGTCAGGTATTTCGCTCGGACGTAATATTGAAACGCTCTTATCAACAGATTTATTCTAGTAGAAACCTCGTCGTCGACGTACGCTAACGAGTATTATTATTTACTATTTCTCAGTAGGCTCAGCCCATAAACCTAATTTTTCGAAACTTGAAACCGCTTATTAGTACGATACCTTGCTCTTGGAGAAAACAAATTAATGTCAAACAAAATATTTGAAATCGGTTAATATTTGAATATTTATCTTTCAGGTGGAATCAGCTCGATGTAGGAATTGTAATGTTGTCAGTAGTTGGAATTGTGCTGGAGGAAGTTGAGTCCAAAGTTATTCCTATTAATCCTACCATAATTCGAGTAATGCGAGTTTTACGCATAGCGAGAGGTTAGTTCCAGGTATCAGTTTTTATATCACACAACTCTTTTCAATAATCTGCTGGCGGTAATATGTCTCTGTGTTGAGCCTTTCTCTGCTTGAAGAGTAGATTTGAAATTATTTTTATTGTTCTGATATCAATGAGAAAATACTAAAGAATATTTTCAAGAATTGTAATTAAACAATTTATTACAAAAAGTTGACAATGCTTAATATGCAGGAAAGAAAGGCTCGGAGGGTCACTACTAGGAATGGAAAACAATGAGAATTAAATTTCGAACTCGGCCATTTAGCTTGATTAAGAACCTTACGCTAAATGTTTACATTGTCATCCAGAAATAAAGGCGCTCAATAACGAACAAAAGTTTGGGAAATGACTTTTTTAGATTTTAGCTGAAAAATACGTGTTTATTTTGGAGTTGAACGATGTTCTGCCAAGGACCAACTAATTTTACGTTTGTACTAATGATTGTCAGTTGTCTAAAATCGGACTCCTATGGGCAGATCAGATAAATTGAGAGAGAAAGAAAGAGAGCGAAAAAGATTTGTTAATTATGTTTGGGTCTTTCCATTTTTTTTACACTATGTGTCAAAGTCTGCGAGAGAGCGAAAGCCGCGGTGGAGAGAGCAAGGGTAGGAATTAATTGCCAAGGATCAGATACATGGACTATAGGTAGACAAGGAGGACCGAATTCATAAATGGGTCAGCGTCACCTAGCATTCCCCAGCATTTCCCCAGGTATGGAGTTTCGTATTTGAACGGCCTGGATTTGTCGCAGGACAATTACTATCATCTGTTGAGCATCAAGCCCCCCTAAATACGCTCTTGACCACCATCACACAGCGGCAGCTAAAGCCTAATCATATCAAAACGTCATCTTAAAACACATCCATTTAACCTCAAAAGATAGACTCGGTACCCAGCGGACACTGTGTCCATGGTCCGAGTAATTTCGTCCCCAAATGGATGTAGCAGTTCTATAACGTTGTAAACAGAACCATGTTTTGTCAGAGATCTGTAACAATTCTGGAACAGCGTTATATGTAAAAAATATATATTTAGAACAATTCAGGAACAGTGTTACGAAATAAACATGTTCTGTAATAGTGCCGTAACACGTATGTAACAGTGTTACGATGTAAATTTGTTCTGTAATCGTTCTGTAACAATTCTGGAACCCCGTTATATGTCAAAAAGTATTTTTAGAACCATTTAGGAACAGAGTTACAGAGGAATATTGTTCTGCAATAATGCCGTAAGACATATGTAACAGTGTTACGATTTAAATTTTTGTTTTGTAACAATTCTGGAACAGCGTTATATTCCAAAAGTTTTTGTAGAACAATTTAGGAACAGGGTGACAAAGTAACATTGTTCATTAATAGTGCCGTAACACATATGTAACAGTGTTACGATGTGAATTTGTTTTGTAATCGTTCTGTAACAATTCTGGAACAGCGTTATATTTCAAAAAGGATTTTTAGAACCATTTAGGAGCAGAGTTACAGAGGAACATTGTTCTATAATAATGCCGTAAGACATATGTAACAGTGTTACGATGTAAATTTGTTTTGTAATCGTTCTGTAACAATTCTAGAGCAGCGCTATATTTCAAAAAGGATTTTTAGAACCATTTAGGAACAGAGTTACAGAGGAACATTGTTCTGTAATAATGCCGTAAGACATATGTAACAGTGTTACGATGTAAATTTGTTTTGTAACAATTCTGGAACAGCGTTATATTCCAAAAGCATTTGTAGAACAATTTAGGAACAGGGTGACAAAGTAACATTTTTCTGTAATAGTGCCATAACACATATGTAACAGTGTTACGATGTGAATTTGTTTTGTAATCGTTCTGTAACAATTCTGGAACAGCGTTATATTTCAAAAAGGATTTTTAGAACCATTTAGGAACAGAGTTACAGAGGAACATTGTTCTGTAATAATGCCGTAAGACATATGTAACAGTGTTACAACGTACATTTGTTCTGTGATCGTTCTGTAACAATTCCATAACAGTGTTACAAGGATATGTAACAAAAAAATTTGCCCGCCTCGCGGGCATATTCTCATCGCGCGCTTTGCGCGCGGCTCGCAAGTTTGAGCGCACCTAGGGCGCGCACCAGTTGGATCTCGCGCTTCGCGCTCGATTATATGTTGATCTCGCGCTTCGCGCTCGATAATGTATTCACCTCGCGCTACGCGCACGGACACATTTGTCGTCTAGGTTTTCACACTTCGTGTGCTCGCTATAGCGCGCTTCACGGGCTAATACTCTCTTAGTAAGCTTCATCGTTATGACCTGCTTTTGGTTTAATTATGTCAGTTTTACATAAAAAGAAGAACTAATTTACTTGAGGTTCTATTGACCTTAAGGAACACATTCTCATCAAGACACTCACGCTTCGCGCTCCATATTTGGTTTAAACATCATGTGAACCTCGCGCTTCACGCTCGTTTCTGTTCATCGTATAATAGAAACCCAAAAGTTTGAGCGTGCTTCCTGCGCGCAATTTGGTCGTCGCGCTTCGCAACGACCATATATTACGTTCAATGTTCTTCAGATAAAAATGACTAAAGTTGTATTTTACTTAAAATTAAGAAGGTAATTCCTTTACTTCAGCGTATATTTCCGTATCTTTCTAGTAAATCCTACAATCAGGAAGATTTTTTTCCAACTATCTGGAAAGGGGAGAAAAAAAGTATCAAAGTCGTTTTTGGAACATATATCTTGCTTTTTCATTCATAATCAAACCGACCCCTTGACTACCATGTGATTCCCTATCTACTCCTGGCCATATTTCAAAACCGCCTTTCAACACCCCGTTTTCTATGTTTCTACTTTCGCATCCCTTTTTCTTTGTCTCAGGTACACATAAAATACCTAGCTTCCTTACGCGCATAGTTTCTCGTAATTCTCTTATCTTAAGATCATTCACCCCCCTAGCATTCCAGACACCCAGTCACCATTCATCGGCTGAAACTCGAACTTTACGTTTACCGTCTGTATGCATTTCGTCAATCAAAGTTTCAGTCAATTCCGAGGCTGCTTTATTGTTTGTATTATTCATGTTTAGATTTTACACCCAACTATCACCTTGATGCGCGAAATTTGTTTTGCGAGCCGATATCATGTCCAAGTTAAGTAGCGATTCGTTGTATGGTTGAGAGTCTAGTTGTAACGTCAGTCCCACCAAAACTTCTGTTACTGGGGGGGGGGGGGAAGTTAAAGAAACCGAGAGAGAGTCGCAATTGGTTGATGTTTTATGCTGAGAAGGTCACCAGCCTTCAGCAGCGTTGTATTAGATAGGAGTTCATATGTTTCCATCTGCCCATTCCCGGCCCACCTGTAAACGAGGAACCAATAACATTTTTTTTTTTTTTATTTTATATATATATAAGTATATATATATATATATATATATATTCATTTCGTCTAATTGGAGCATAGTTCTTGAAATATAAATGTAATAGTCGAATTTTTTCAGAGCAATTATTTGAGTAAACAAAGATCAAAACGCATTCTGAAATAAAAGTCAGATTTTCAGTCAGAATAAATTCTTTGAATTATTATTTTATTTTATTGTTTCAATCGTTAGAAATAGTATTGAGAATATAAAAACAGTGAAATATTGTGAAAAAACACACACGAGATGAAAAATAAAGTAAATAAGCAAAGTTTTGATGCGAATGTGCCCGCTTATCGGGCCGATTTTTTCACTGTTAATGTTATTTTTTACGAATAAAACAAAAACTACAGATCCTGTCAAAAAGTGATCAATAACAAATTTGTAGATTTTTGTTGAGTGCACAATTTTTGTGTGATCATCATTTGTCGTATCTTGCATAGTTTGACCGTAAAATTAAATTTTTTGATTTTTCATTATTTTTTGTACAATAAAAATGTGAATTTTCGATTTTTCAAGAAAATTCAAAAAGTCGTTATGATAATCTTGTAGGGCGTGCAAAAAGAAACACTTTTCTTATCTTGACTTTTTTTCGTATCGTACGTTTTTTGGCTGGAAATGTTAAGTTTCGTTTCTTCTTTTGGATTTTGAAAATGATGTAACTCTGAAAGTTTTCATTTTATCGAAAAATGTCATTGGAATAAATTGTTTGAATTTTTGAGTACTATGAACAGCCGCGCATATCATTTTCAAATTTTGAAAAAACATTGTCTCAAAAATTTTCAAAATGCTCTCACTTTTTAAATTTTCATCCAAAATGGCTTGCTAACAAACTTGACCTTTAGTTTATGAGACTGGAAGAGTATACCAAAGCCAAATCACATAGGTTAATTCTTTCGAAAGTTATCGTGCTAACAAACTGAAAATCTACAGACTGACAGACAGACAACCAGACAGACACATTCGTAAAAACCTGTATTTTGGGTTCAGGGGACCTCAAAACGTGGACATTTGACAAAAACCGGGGGGTCAAATTTTACGCAAATCTAGTACCTTCTCTAGATGAGAATGTAAAAATACAAATTTTCAAGTACCATGAGCACTAATGATGATTATTTTATTGTTTCAATCGTTAGAAATAGTATTGAGAACATAAAAACAGTAAAATATTGTGAAAAAACACACACGAGATGAGAAATAAAGTAAATAAGCAAAGTTTTGATGAGAATGTGCCCGCTTATCGGGCCGATTTTTTCACTGTTAATTTAGAATTTTTAAGGAAAAACCTTATTTAATCGACTTCTTCCAGACCATTTATTAAAATTATTGTACACAAAAATGACGTTTCGGAATCATACCGATTCCCTCATCAGATTATCTGCTATAAAAATTGAATAATTAGATACATGTAAAGTTATTTAAGAAAATATATAAACATAAATAACGGAATGGTAAATTATAATACCTTTAATATTTCGCAGATTTTCTGCAAATTTTCGCAAATTTCGCAAATTTTCGCAAGACTTCTGAATTTTTTATCCAACCATCCTATTCAACATAAAATAGGGATTGTTAAAAACCTTGTTGATGCCGCTATTCTACTATCTGATAACACTTTCCACTCAGATAATCTACAAATTGTTAAGAAATACTTATGGTATAACAATTATCCCAAGGAGTTTGTACAGAAACATATAAATAAAAGAATTTCTGAATTAGATTTAAAGAAAAACCAACTTTCTAATAACAATCGAAATGTTGATGATATTATTGATGTTAAACAGGAAATCATCTCCATTCCTTTCTTAGGTACAATTTCACAAAATTTCAAAAGACTACTTAATAAATTTAAAATAAAAACTGTTTTCAGAGTTGATTCTAAGCTAAATAAATTTATAAAATTAGGTAAAGACAAATTAGATATTTTAGACCAATGTAACGTAGTTTATAAAATTACATGTAGCTGCGGCAGGACTTATGTTGGACAAACGAAGCGTCCTTTACGCATTAGAATAAAAGAACATAAAAACAATATCAATCATGTGGAAAAAAATTATAAAGTTATAGCGAAACATTTGGTTAAATGTCATAATAGAGATTCAAGTGCCATTAATTGGGATGGGGTTGAAATCCTACATATTGAACCTAATGAGTACAAACGTGCCTTTGCTGAAATGGTTTTCATTAAAAAAGAAGGCGAAAACTGTCTCAACAAAATAACTGATTTAGACTTTTTCAACGAATCATATACCATGATCTTAGATTCACTATGTTAAGTCCACTTATGTCTACGAGTCTGACTATTTTTATCTAACTTCATCTGTCAATTTATATACAACTTCGAATTTCATACTTCGATTGTTCAATTATTATTAATCAATCACTTATTTATGATATAGTTTTGATAGTACTTACGCCTATGTCCTTTGGAAAGTTTACTGCGCATGCTCCAAGGCATCATTATCCAGATAATTTTCTCAATATAACGAATGCTCATACCTCAAGATGGAGACGGAGGGTGCACACTCTGCCTCCTCTATAGATTCTATAGATGCCCGATTTCACCTACTATTTATATTTTAAAATATTAACCGACTATCTGCGAAATATTAAAGGTATTATAATTTACCATTCCGTTATTTATGTTTATATATTTTCTTAAATAACTTTGCATGTATCTAATTATTCAATTTTTATAACAGATAATCTGATGAGGGAATCGGTATGATTCCGAAACGTCATTTTTGTGTACAATAATTTTAATAAATGGTCTGGAAGAAGTCGATTAAATAAGGTTTTTCCTTAAAAATTCTAAATTTTTATTCCCAGACGTTAAATCAAGAATATTTACATCACGAAAATTCTTTTCATATTCACTGTTAATGTTATTTTTTAAGAATAAAACAAAAACTACAGATCCTGTCAAAAAGTGATCAATAACAAATTTGTAGATCTTTGTTGTGTGCACAATTTTTGTGTGATCATCATTTGTCGTATCTTGCATAGTTTGACCGTAAAATTAAATTTTTGGATTTTTCATTATTTTTTGTGCAATAAAAATGTGAATTTTCGATTTTTCAAGAAAATTCAAAAAGTCGTTATGATAATCTTGTAGGGCGTGCAAAAAGAAACACTTTTCTTATCTGGACTTTTTTTCGTATCGTGCGTTGTTTGGCTGAAAATGTAAATTTTCGTTTCTTTTTTTGGATTTTGAATATGCTGTAACTCTGGAAATTTTTATTTTATCGACAAATGTCATAAGAAGATTAGGCTCGCCTTTTCGACTACTATTGATATCCGTCCATAGCATTTTTTAATATTGAAAAAAAGTGTTCTGAACAATTTTTAAAATGTGCTCACTTTTTGAATTTTTGTCCAAAATGGCTAGCTAACGAACTTGACCTTTATTTTAGGACACATACATACATACAAACGCATTCGTAAAAACCGGTGTTTTGGTTCAGGGGGCCTCAAAACGTGGACATTTGACAAAAACCGGGGGGGGGGGGGGGTCAAATTTTACACAAATCTAATACCTTCTCTAGATGAGAATGTAAAAATGTTTTGTATATTATTGCAGCACTTAGTTTATATTTTAAATAACACAATTTCACGCACAGTCCTCTATACATATAATCACCTAGCCGATGCCTTAGGAAAGGGGGAATGCAAGTATCACGGGGGAGTTTTAAAACGACGAGAGGACTTGAATGCAAGGAAGAAAGGTGATAAATGCAATAAGGGCGACGTGAAAGTAGCGTTCTGGAACGTTTCAGGACTAAAAAACAAGGACAAAGGATTTTGGGGAGAATTGCAGCAGTGGGATATGATAATGATGAGTGAGACGTGGGTAGATGAGAAAGAATGGAAAGGCATGCGAAGAATATTACCGAAAGCATATGAGTGGAAGATGCAAGCAGCGAGAAAGGAGCATGTAAAAGGGAGAGGAATGGGTGGCATGGTGTCAGGGGTAAGAAAGGAACTGGTGTTAGAGGAAGAAAAGGGAGAGTATATAGAAGAAAAGGACGGAACAATGGTTAGAAGAATAAAATTAGGAAAAGTTATCATGGATGTAGTATGCGTGTACAGAAGAAGAGGCGAAGAGAGAGGATGGAGAACAATAAGGAAATGGACAGAGGAAAAAGATGAGAGGTTGGTCCTAATAGGGGCGGACTTGAATGCATGGACCGGGGAACAAGGAGGAGAGGTATGGGATAGTGAAAAGAAGATGTTCATGAGAAATTCGAAGCAAAAAGAAACGGACCGGGAGGGTAGGAGTCTTCTGGACTTGTTGGAAGAAGCGGGATGGTTAATTTGTAACGGCAATACCAAGGGGGATGAAGAAAGGGAATATACGTACGCGGGTATAGGAGACACCGTCATAGATTACATTCTGGCAGAAGAAAGAATAAGGAAGTTGATGGTTAAAATGGAAGTGGGCGACGTGATAGGCTCAGAACACTTTACGGTGATTGCAACAATAAGAGGTGGTAGACCAAAGCGAGGTAGGGGAAAGAGGGAAGGAAAGAGGGAAAATTAATTCAAAATGGGCACTTGGGGGGAGGAAAAGTTAAGAGAATTTAGAGACAAAATAGAAAACGAGGAAATAGGATGTTTGGAAGAGGAAGGAGTAGACAAGCTGCTAGAAAATCTCAAAGGAGTGATTGATAAAGTAAGTGAAGAGGTGAGACCAAGAGAAGAAGAAGGGGGGTTTAGGAGAGGTTGGTGGGACGATGAATGCAGGGAAAGTAAAGATAGGATGAAGGAAAGTGTAAGAAAATGGAGGAAAGGGGAAATGGAAAAAGGATAACTCAACAGGAGAAAGAGAGAACACGACAAAATGATAAAGGAGAAAAGACAGAAAGAGAAAGAAAGGTACATTAAAGAGGTAGAGAAAGCTGTAAAGGAAGGGAGGGAATGGGAAGTGATAAACAGGGAAAGAGGAGGAAGGAAGGGCATAAATGAAGAAATAGGAATGAAAGAGTGGACGAAGCATTTCAAGGGACCGTTAGGAGGGGTGGAAAATAGGGTAAAGGGAGAAGGAAGAAAAGCGGTAGAGCGTGACGAGGATAGCGCAAACGAGATTAGTAGGGAAGAGGTGAATGAGGCGATTGATCGGTTGAAAAGAAATAAGCCAACAGGAGAAGATGGCTTGGAAAATGAAGCACTGAAATATGGGGGATTAGGAGTGAGAGAAGAGATGTGGAAGATTTGCAATAAGGTTTGGAAAGGAGAAGGGTGGCCGGGGGAATGGAAGACAGGGCTGGTAGTACCATTGATTAAGAAAGGAGAGGGAAAAAGGGCAGAGGAATATAGAGGGATCACACTCATGTCGGTGGGATATAAAATTTATGCGGAAGTGCTTAGACGGAGGTTAGAAAGACAGGTGGAAGAAAAAGGAAGTATACCACACAATCAAACGGGTTTTAGAAAAGGGATGGGAACCATAGATAACATCTACGTGCTCAACTATCTAGTCAATAGGAACCTAGGGCGAAAGAAAGGAAAACTAGTTGCACTGTTTGTCGATTTTAAGGCAGCATTTGACTCAGTTAACAGGAGGGTGTTATGGGCAGCCATAAAAGAGAGAGGAGTAGACGAAGGATTAATAGAGAGGATAAAAGAAATATTCGTGGAAACTAAGATAAGGGTGAAGATAGGAGATAAGAAAGGAGAGGAATTCTGGACAGGAAGGGGCCTCAGGCAAGGGTGTCCGTTGAGCCCACTTCTGTTTAGTATTCTTCTGGCAGATTTAGAGGAGAAGTTGGAAAGGAAAGGGAAAGGGGGAACAACTTTCGGAACAGGCAAAGTGTACTCACTAGCATATGCAGATGATGTAGTGCTAGTAGCGGATGATGAAAGAGGTATGAATCTGTTGATGAGAGTGTTCGAAGACTATGTGAGAGAAAAGGGTTTAACTGTGAATGTGAACAAGACTAAGATGATGTGTTTCAGAAATAAAAGGAGAAGATTAGAATATGAATGGAAGATAAATGGCGTGGTGGTGGAGTTGGTGGATGAGTTTTGCTACCTAGGATTTTGGTTCGAAACTAGAGGAGGAAGTGACCTGCAGGTGAGAAAGAGATTAGAATGCGCGAGTAAAGTAATGGGACAAGTATGGGGTATAGGAAAAAGAAGGTTTAAGGATGACCTATGGAGTGGAAATTTGGGGATGGAAAGAACATAAGAGAGTGGAAAGTTTGCAGGAGAGATTTTTGAGATGGGTTATGGGATTGAGTTATAACTGTCCAGTTTATATGCTGAGGGAAGAAATAAGACGGGAAAAAATGGTGGTGAGGCAAGTGAAAAGAGCTTGGAACTTTGAAGAGAAACTAAGAAGGGGAGAAGGAAGCAAAATTGCACAAGCGTGTGCCCGGGAGGTTATGGATAGAGAGAGAAGGGGCAACGTGGGACGTTCAAAATGGGAGGATGAGAGATATGTAATGAGGTTTGAATGTGGTATGCAAGTTAGGGGCAGAGAGTGGAAGGAAATAGAGGAAGAGATTAAGGCAAGACAAGGGGAGGAAAGATGGGGGAAAATCGCTGATTCAAGGTACAACAGCTGGTATAGAATGGTGAAGATGCAGGGGGAGCCAGAGTACCTGCAAAAGATTAAAAAGGAAAGCAAATGGAATAGAGTGGTGAGATTCAGAATGGGAGAGGGTGTAAGAGCATGTAGGTATTGGATGGATGAAGAAGAGAATGTATGTAGAGTATGTAAGTATGAGCAGGAAACATGGTTGCATGTGTTAAAGAGGTGTACAGGTGACGAAGGGGGAGGGAAGAGCATAGAAGAGAGAATGAAATGGATTCTGAATGAAAACGGTCAGGGGGAGGAATGGATGAAGAAGCTGGAAGAGCTGAGAGAGAGCTGGTGGCACAGGGTAGGGAAAAAGCCAAAAAATGACTCCTAAAGAAGGAGAATTACGAAGTAGTGTTGCGGAGTAGAATCCAATTATGAGATTGATAGTGGTAAGAGGAAATGGAAGCCCAGGGCAAAGTCGCAAGCGTTTAGATATAAGAAAAATAAGTTAAGACGATATGTAGCGAATAGTTCATAAGATAGTATAAGGCTTGTTTGTAAGAATACATGTAATGGTTATGTAAAGACTCTCAAACCCGTAAAAGGGAGAGAGTATAAATAAATAAAGAAGTATTCAGTATATTGAATAATTGAAACGTTTCAAATTATTTAGTTACAAATTAAAATCATTCAAAGTTGCAGGATTAGAAATGAACGTCTTTTAATACTTGAATCATTATTTTAGAACGACTAAAATCGTATAACTTCAGATAAATTTGAAAGTAGGACTATTGAAAATTAGGAGTGCTGTTTTATTTATTTTTTTAATAATTTGGTACCCCCACAAATTCTTATTTTTGTGAGAAAATAACACCTGAGTTTTGTCAGAATTAAAAAATATATATTTAATATTCGCTCAAGATCAATTTTGTTCAAAGTGCTTGTTTCTGAATAAATTGACTGTAGAGAATCTTTCATGGAATAAAATGATTGTCCCGGAAGTTAGAACCGAAAAATTAATGTTTCAACAAAATTGTAGTTGTGCTAAATTGAGCTAGACTCGCTACTGGAAAAAATCGGGAAAATGAAAGTGAATTTATTTTTTAACCAGGAAATAAAAAAACTTTTTAAACTGATCAGCTGTCAAAATAAATTAACTCATGCTTTTAAAAACATATATATGGTTTGCATTTAAAATTTTATACCATATAACTTATGTAAATATTTCAAGTAAGCTGTATCAATTATTATAATAGTAGTAACATTATATTCTAATAATTTTTTTTTTGCAAATGTGAAACCTAATCTGGCTTAGAACTGCCGTATTAACTTCTCAAAACAGAAAGAACAATTTTCCTACTACTTGGAATTATAATTTTATTTTTATAAAAATGTTAAAATATATAAAAATTAAAAAATTGGAATATATATACGAGAACTTCATTAGACGAATAGTCTAAAAAATCCATAGAAATTGCAAACCACAAAAATAAAAAGAAATAATAAAGAATATTAAAGGACTATATAGATATTATACTGAAAGTTTTATCAGTTTGAATGAAAATATAATATTGTAGAGTAAAGAAATTATAACTTATAAAAGAATGTAAATTATATAAGAAATAAATGTAAAATTAATAGAAATATATGAAACTTTTGTGAACCATTGGATTTAAGTGTTTCTGAGCGACGTGTAAACTTGTGAACAACAATTGTGAATATCCTAATCCAAATAATTGGTGTTAAAATATAACAAAGATTTTTTCCTCTGAATTTCTGTGTGATAAAATTTATTTATTTGAATGATTTAAATCTCCCTGACCGAACTCTCACGGTATTTGGCTTTTAAGCCGATCAAAGTCAGCAACGGAATGCACGTTTCTTCCGTCGAATTATCCCAGCAAAAAAGAAAGTGTTGATACGAATTGAATTGAAAAGACTCAGACACCCTGCAAATCCCGCTTTGCGACAATGACGCATTGGACCTATGTGTCAATGCGTGTAAATTCGTGAAGGCGGTATTTCAATTTTGAATCTTTCTATACATACAAATATGGTGCCAAAGACTAAAGTCAGCGAATACACTTCAATGCGTCAGCACGCAAACGCTACAACATTGGTCAATGCGTCTGAATTCGTGAGAGTAAAATACACATTCGAATTTGCCCCAATTCGTCACGGCGAATTTCAGCAAGTGTTGAATTATACAATTTAATCCGTAACAGGAAAACCAACGTGCGGGGCATATAGAATTTATTGTAAATGTTTCGTAAATTGTCTCGTAGCTCAGTGGCGGGTACCTCGGACTGATACACGAGGGGTCGCTGTTTCAAGTCTCGACGCATGCACTTTTTATTAATTTTTTTTTCTAATTGACCTTGACCACGCATTCATATGAATTCACACGCATTCAATTCGCGCTGTCTCAATTCATCTAAATGCGTCGCAATGCGTTTGAACGAATCAGAAAACGGGAATCACGCGCATTACAAAAATTTTAATTCGCCCCAATCCGTATCAATTCTTTCTTTTTTGCTGGGATGGTTGGCGCCAGAGGAATAATATCGACACCAGCGAACTCCGGACGTAACACTACGTTTATAATATCTTTGCTACAACCACGAAGGAATAGTAAGGAGTAGTATCCCTGTAAGTGGGGAGTGGGACGAGCGACGTCCAAGACTTCGTTAAGGCTTGCCACGAATGACAACTTGAAAGCCAAATCGTGCACATGCGCACTGGCGGTTGCCATCCCTGGCGGACCGAACGGAACGGATACGCTACAGCGTATCCTTATAGTATCCACATCGTATCCTCTCCGCATCATACAAGAAAAACTCATTAAAAAAGAAAGATTAACATTTCACTTGTTGAAATTCGGATTATACGTGAAATTTTGCGTTAAAAGGTCACGGAGTAATCGCAATAGTTTTTCTTGCAACATTAAAAACTTCAAACGCATCGTCGACGGATAACGCCTATTAACTGTTACTGAACGACGATGCGTTTGAAGTCGCCTTCAGCGCACGTCATCGATAAGTATTATATTTTTCAAAAGTTTGTAATGTTGCAAGAAAAACTATTGCGATTATTCCGTGACCTTTTAACGCAAAATTTCACGTATAATCCGAATTTCAACAAGTAAAATGGTCATCTTCCTTTTTTAATGAGTTTTTCTTGCATGGTACGGAGAGGATACGATGGGGATACTATAAGGATACGCTGTAGCGTATCCGCTCCGTTCGTTCGGTTCGCCAGGGATGTCAACGATGTCAACACACGTTGGAAGTTTTGAACTTGTGTATTGAACGAACATAAACAAACGAACATTACCTACATATGCATCGAGATGTCAAAATATAACGTAGGGGAGTGGGTATAACACGTGACTGCGAAAACAGCTCTGCGCATGTGCACGATTTGGCTTTTAAGTTGTCATTCGTGGCAAGCATTAACGAATTCTTGGACGTCGCTCGTACAGGAGTACAGAGGGTCCAGAGACAGTGTGGCAACCTAGCCGGATGCCGCCATTTTAAGTTCTGGTTCACCGAGGTATATCTATAGTATAGCATATATGTATACCATTAAGCCATTTCCCTTTCAGGGTAGTCGTGACACTACCCGATTCGGGTAGTGTTTCTAGGTGGATAGTTTTCTTGTAGTCATAAATAAATACAAGTGTGGGCTCACCACACCCACGATGTGCCAACAGCACTCAGTATTCTTGAATGGTCACCCATCCAAGTACTAACCGCGTCCAACGCTGCTTAACTTCAGTGATCTGACGAGAACTGGGTTTTTCAGCGTGGTATGGCCGTTAAAAAAAAGGTTAAACAACCACCGCAGAGTGCCACTGAGAGCAACTGTCATTTAAAAAATGACACCAGCTCCCAGTAGAACCGCGGTAAATCACACTTATGGCCACATCTCACAACCGTGAGATGGGTGGTCACAGGGCACGATGAAATCACAACGACAGGCCGGCGAAACCCTCGTGTGTCTTGAGTAAAGTGACCATATTTGAAACGCTCAAATGCAGGACGCTGACAGGATTG